>CAKNXH010002177.1:149137-164402 GCA_932178445.1 Andricus quercusramuli | reverse complement strand
TGAAAATTCATATACATTATTAAACATTATTCTTTTTTGTTAGAAAATTTATTTTTTTCTTCAAAATTAGTTTTTTCATATGTGGTTGGAAATTTCTGTGGATTGTTGAAACTTTTGTGTGTCTTCCACTAAAAATTTAACTTAATTTTTTGTCGAATTTTTTTGTTCATACATTTAATCTTTTTGGCAGAAAATACATTTGTTTGTTTGAAAATTAAATTATTCAGCTGTAAATAAACATCATAGCTTTCAACAATTTTGCTTTGAAAGTTTTTCATCTTTTTTATCAATCTCTCCATGGTTGACTGCACGACGTGCTAAACTTCCCAAAAACGCGAATTGGCAGCAAACAGAGAACACACATTTTCAAACCAACACTTTATTTCTATATACACTTACACTGTAAAAAGCTAAGCAAGGAGCAAATGACGCCAAGTGTTTCGCGGTACTTTTCCTCGTTTCGGGCATGGCTTTACGGATCAGAAATTGTATCCAAGTTGGGTGAAACAGAACTGGCGTAAATGACGCTCTTGTTAGCGTGCGAGAGTAAGTACGTGCTCTCCAAGTTCGCTGAAGGTGAGATATAAGTTCCTCTCGAATGTATTGCGTCCGACTTGTGGAAAAGAGATGGTGTGAGAAAAGATTCGATTAGGGGGTGAAGGGGAACAAGGGGTGAAATTGCAGACTTTACAGTGACAAAGCGAGTGTTCGAGATGTAGGGGGTGGTTAGGGGGTTGGTTGGGTGGTCCGGCGTCAATAGTTGGCGATCCCTTTTATAGCTTCGCGGACTGTGCCACGATGCATCGAGGCGAAGGGAAACTTACTTGCACTCAGAATCATTCGTATTATCGGAAGATGAAACGCTCGATTTAATGGGGCAGCCATTCGAGAGGGAAGGTCCACCTTCAGACTTTATGAGTAATCTGTTAAGTCAGAAAATGAATTATTTATCTCGGTTCGATTCTCTCCTGATTTATGCTTCTAGAGAAGTAACAATTATGATTTAGTAAGTTCTGATTCGGTAAGATAATTTTGTTTTGCTTATTTTAGCGAGAATATTCAAACTTGATTATGAAGATGTAGAACTATTGAATTCTGCTCAATCTTCAGAACCATTCACGTGGAGAATTGTCTTTGAGTGCTTTCTCGAAGTTCAGTTTTTTATGCAGAGACTACCTTGAAGTATTCGAAAATTGTGAAATAAATTTTAGAAAGTCATAGTAGCACGTTTTGAACTATGCACGAGAAACCATTAAGTGGACTCTCCAACATCAGCTAAACAAACTTGGTAATTTGATAGCTAGTTTGAGTCAATATTTAATTCTTCATGCATTAATGAACCTGGGTAAATATTTAATTTCAGAGTTAAACGATGAATGAAGCTTACAGGTCTCGGAATTACGCTACTATAGAGACTTTTTGATACTTTTTTTCAGCAATGCAACTATTTTGCGACTATTTTGAAAAAATTGAATTTCTGCTATTTTCTGATTCGAGTGAACTATTTTTTCGAACTTCTTCGCTGATTGGCTGATTGGGGTTTAAAGGATTCCAACTAATTTCAGGCATTCGAAAGGATTTTATAGGGATTTGAAGCTTTTCATGTATTTAGTAGAATCCAAGAGATCTCAAAGGATTTGAAAGATTATAGGATATTTTACACAATTCCAAGAAATTAAAAAAAAATGGAAAATTGCAAAGTATTTTTAATGGGTATTATATATGTAACAGTATTCCAAAGTTATTGAGGAAGATTATTGAAATTTAAATAATTTCTACAGAATTTTTGTGAGTGAATAAAATAAACGAAAATTTTAAGGGAATTCTAGATATTTCTGCGGATTTCATGGGATTCGGTGTGGCTTCAGGATTTTGAAGATTCAAAAATTACAAAAGAAACTTTTGAAATATTAAAGAATTAAAAATATTGAATAAGCTTTCAAAATATTTTTAGGGATTAGGCAAGATTTAGCGGACTTTAAACATTTCGAATGATTTCAAAGAGAATTATGTATTTTAAAAGATTCTTAGGAACTTCATGAGATGTCAAAGAATTTTGTAGGATTAGAGAAAATTATAAGAGATTCGAAAAAATTCTAAGGAATTTGAAAAGGTTTTGTAAGATTTCAGAACATTCAACAGGATTCGTGGAATTGAAAAAAAATTAAACAGCAATTAGAAGCCAAGATATAAATTACAAAGTCAATTTAGAATTTTATATTGTTTTAAACGTTTCTTTTTTAATAATTCAATTATAAAAATTCGCAATTGCGAATTCTTTCATTCTAAAAATGAAGTCAAGTTTTGAATCCGAAATCTGCCAAATAGAAGAAATTTAAAATCTTAATCATCAAAATTATAGGGTTGGCAAATGTTAAACTTAAAACTTGCATTGTTTTTTACTGTTAATATTCAAAATAGGGAAAAAATTAATTTTGAAGAGTTTCGATGTAAACATTCTTAAATTTTGAATATATAGAATTGCAAATTACTCTATTTTTAAGATTTATATTTTAAGGCCATGCGATTTTGAACTTTTTTAGGATATGCAGCTCAATTTTGAAGATTTTTCATTTGAGATTCTTCAATTTTGAGCACTAAAAATGACAGCGTTGTTTCATTTTTTTTTAATTGTTATAATTATTTCGGTATGTAATATACGTTTTCATATATGTGGAAGAATAATATTTTGGGAACGTCATATTACTTTATTTATTTTATTTATTCAAAGAGCTTGAGGTATTCTGCAAGATTCCAAAATATATGAAGAGATTAAATTTTTTTTCAGGTTTTCAAAGCATTTCGCGAGATTTCAAAAAATTTCAAAAGGATTTTAAAATATATCCACGACGTCAAAGATATTTACGAGATTTTCCAGAAAATCTGATGGATTTCTAAAGAAGTTTCGGAAAATAATGGAATAAAATGAAATTTCAAGGAATTTTATAAGAGTATCAAATAATTACATTTTTAAAATGCCACAATTTTGAAAAATTTAGATTGAAAATCCTTGAATCTTCAAAATGTATAATTGCAAATTTTTCAGTTTTCAAAATTTACAGCTCAAATTTATATAATTTTGAACGTTTTTTTCGTTCAGGAAATAAAATTTTAAAGTTATACAATTAAAACGTTTAAATTTTCAACGATTCCTAATTATAAGTACAACAATTTTCAAAATTTTCATACGGAAAATCCTTGAATTTTGAAAATATTAAATTGCAAATTATTCAATATTCGAAAGTTATATTTTATATACAAGCAACTTATAATGCTTTTTCGTCAGAATATATAGTTTATTTTAAGGATTCAAAATTTTAATTAAATTTATTTCATTTGCTAAATAGAGCTTAGGGTATTTCAAAAAATACAAATAAATTTAAAGAGAGTTCAAAATTTTCAAGAGCTTCCAAAGAATTTTGTAGGATTTCAAAAAATGTCAAAGGATTTTCAAAATATATTCAGGATATGGATAACATTTTGAAGATTTTGAGCGTTTCTCAAGAGTAAATGAAATTCAATGAAATTTTCCGGGATTTCTTTGTAATTCTGGAAAATTATAAAATGATTCACTCGAATTAGTGGTTTTGCCAAGACTTACCTTTTCTACTTGGACCACTATAATTACGAAAACTTCATGACAGGGTAGTTTCTGTAATATCAGTATCAATGATATTCAAAACATTCTAAGAAATTCTCACAGATTTCTAGAATTATATTTCAAGTTTAGAACATTCAGTGGTGGATCTAGGTATTTGAATTCAAAGTAACAATATTTGAAAAAAAATTTGAAGGACTGAAAAATCCGGGAAAATTAAATTCCCGACTCTTTCAAATTCCTGAATTGGGAAATTCCTGAATAATAAAATTTGCGATTAATAAAATTTGCGATTAATAAAATTCCCGAATAATAAAATTCCCGAATTGGAAAATTCCCGAACAGTTTATGATATCACCGAAATGGATAATTCCCGATATTTTATAATATTACCGAATTTAAAACTTCCCGAAATATTTTCATCAAGAAAAAAATTATTTTTAATGTTTAAAGTTTTCGGGATGAAAATTGTCTTCGAATATTGTTATTTTAAATTCAGACAATAATTTTAGAAACTTTAAAGAAGAAAAATATTTTTTCTTAGAAAAATATTTGATTATTGTATTTTTAAGAAATAAATAATATTGATTGAAAAAAAAATTGTTTATTGTTTCGGGATTTTTATAATGCAAGGATTGTCCAGTTTGTATATTTTATAATTTGTCAATTTTCTAACAGGAATTTAAAAATTCGGTAATATTATAAACTGTCGGGAATTTTCCATTTCGATAAGATCATAAACTGTTTGGGAATTTTTATTCGGGAATTTCATTATTTGGGAATTGTATTCGGAAAATTTATTTTTTGGGATTTTTCAATCGTCCCAAATTTTCATCCAAAAATATATTTTCCTAATAATTTTTATTTTGAATTCAAACAATAATTTTAGAAACTTTGATCAGAATTTTTTTTTTGTACAAATATTTAATGATTGTATTTTTAATGAATAATACTGAATGAAAACAATTTTCATTGAAATTGGAATTTCCTATTTTGGTAATATCATAAGCTGTTCGGAAATTCTTTACTCGGGAATTTTCCAGTTAGGGAAGTTTATTACATATTCAAAAATTGTATTATTCGGGAAATTCCCAAATCAGGAATTTGAAAGAGTCATGAATTTTATTTTCTAGAATTTTTCAGTCGTCCAAAAATGTTCATCCAGAAATATATTTTTTCAATAATTGTTGTTTAAAAATTCACGCAGTAATTTCAGAAACTTTAAACATTAACATTTTTTTGATAAAAATATTTGATCATTGTATTTTTAATAAATAAATAATATTCATGAAAAGATTTTTCCATTTGTCTGAATTCGGGAATTTTATAATTGGGGAATTTTCTATTCTAAGAAATTCTAACATATTTCTAGAGAACCATTGCGAAAAAAATTAAATAAAATCAAATTGATTTAATATTTGAGACATTTCCTGACACTATTTCACTTATATTTTTGAAAACGTATTCTACTATTGGCACTATTTCAAATTACTTGAATGAGTCTGAAGCCTGAGCTTGAAGAGGTGTTGAACCACTAATGTTACGAAGGTCCTTTGAAGACAAAATGAAGGTCCTTAGAAATATTAACGCAGGGTAGGATTTCAAATGCGTCGACGACCATTATCTCTGATTTACAATGCAATTGGATCCGGTAAATGTGCGGTCACTAACGAAAAGCATCCTGTTACAGCTGTCTGAATAGGGCCGACTTAATCAGGGTTCATGATGGAAGGGATTCTCGGTCACCTACAATAGCGGTGCTGTGCAACGAAGGAGCGGAAGTGGAGGTGCTCAGCACAGGGTCAGACCTCTACGTCGAGTTCGTTGCTAATTCAGAGTGGCCTGGCCAAGGCTTTAAGGCGATGTTCCAGTTTCAACCACTGGACGACACACTTCACTCTGGTAGGTATCAACAAATCAATAATTTTCCAAACAGAATTACTCTATACCCTAAATTACCTCCATCTACAGAATATGGTTTATGTAATATAAAAAAAGATTGCATCTCAACAAAATTGTTGAATCAACTAAAAAAAAGAATTTTCAAGCAAAGAGATGAATCATCAATTAAACAGTTCACTCCTGAACCAAGAAGGATACTTTTCAATATAATTGTTTGAATTTCAATAAAGTACGTTAATTTTTCACTGAGAAGTCAAATTTCTAGCCAAAAATACGAATTTTTATCCAAGAGATTCGTTTTTTCAAAAATAGAAATTTTCAATCAAATAGTTGACTTTTCAATTGATTAAGATAAATTTTTTATAACAAATAGTTTAGCTAAATTTCCAGTTAAAAAATAAATTCTCCATCAAAGAAAACAGAAACAACCAAAAAATGAATTGTTAAATAAGTAGTTCAACTATCAACAAAATATTTAAATGTTCAACTGAAAAGGATAAATTTACAATAAAAAATGGAATAGCTAAATTTTAAGTTTAGAAGAATTGAAAAAAAAAGAAATTTCAACAAAAAAGTGGATTTTTCAACCATTTTTCTTTAATTTTTAAATAAGGGGATTAATTTGTTACAAAAACACGAAATTTGTATGAAGAACATGATTTTTTAACCAATTGTTCAATTTTCGAACACAAAAATTTATTTCCTACCGACAAGTAGCAATTTTTAACAAAATAAATGAATTTTCAACCAGATGGTTGAATTTTCAACCAAGTAGTTGAATTTTCAACAAGAAAGATGAATTTTTCAGCAACAATTTTAATTTTCTATCAGACCATATTTAACTAAAATAAAGAATCTTCAACGAGAAAACTAATTTTTTGACAAAACTGTTCAACTTTCAACTGAGCAGTTGAATTTTTAACTAAAAAATATGAATCTTTGAAGAAAAATAGAATAATTAAATCTTCAGTTAAAACAATTAATTTTCAACCAAAAAGAAAACGAATTTTAATAATGTTGTCAAATTTTTGATCAAAAAATAATTTTCTGACAAAATTGTTAAGTTTGCTAAACTAGACTATTACGCGCGCGCGCGCAAGCGCGTGCTCACTTTTTGTGTTATTTCCTTTACTCAATTTTCGAATCACTATTTATTTTTTCAAATTTCTTGACCAATCAAATTCTTGCTGAAATTATATTCTCGAAGAATGTATTCAGTGAATCCATGTAACGTAGAATTTACTATTACCATTTATAATAGTAAATGTCGAGATATAATTTGAAGATTTCAAGTGCAAGCCATGTAATTCAATATTTTGGAAAAAAAACATAATTTTTGTACAATAACATCTGCGGGTACTATCGGGGCTATGTTTTCGAATGTGAGCATCAATTTACCTATAATTTAAAAAAAATCCTATTCTGATCCGAATCTCTGTTCTCAATATAAAAATCGTTGAACATGTATTTGCACTGAAATATTGAAATAAATTTGTATAGAAAAAGAAGAGCGTGTTAGGATACATTGCTAAATAATTAAAAAATATGCACATGTCATTTTGAAAATTGAATTCAAATCCTAATTTCACGTCCATTTTTGGAAATCTGTGAATGAAGAAACATCGCTGAATCATTGAATAATTATCATATTATAGGGTTCAAATAATTAATAATTAAAATATGTATATCCACATATAATTTTGAAAATTGTATAAGGTTACATGCCTCTCTTTTTTCGTGGTCATCTCAGAGATATATTAAGTGCCACTCCTCCATGCCTCATTCAAATAATGTTGATTTTATATTTTTCTGAAAATTTCAGTCATCAATAACCTTTTAAACATCATAAATATTATAATAAATTACATCATTGTAATAGAGATATAGGTTTGAAGAAATAAACCTTTATTATACTAATTATATCCAATATTCAATCACATCACCTCGCAGTGAATAATTGATTTATGTTACTTGATATAGAAAAATTGAAATTAAATATTTATGTTATTTAATTTTGTAACAAAATTAATTAGCCAATAATGAATTAATCATTCCATAACAATGAAAGCATTGGAGAATCATTTTTATTGAATCATTCAAATAATTTTTACTTCATATTTTTCTGAAAATTTGAATTATTAATAACCGTTTAAACTATTCCAGAGAAAATTAAAAGACATGTGCACATAATTTTGAAATGAAAATTTAGATACTCATTTCACAACATCGCAAAATTAAGAAAATATATATAATTGTAATAGAGGTATTTTAGACATTAAAATAACTTTCATATAGTCAATTGCATAACCTTAAATCAAATAACCAGTTTATGTTATACATAATCAAAAGCAATTAAAATGCAATCGTCATGTAATTTGAAATTGTTAAAAAAATAATAAGCTAATAATTAACTAATCTGTTCGTAACATAAAAAACGTCCAACTATAATTTTCATTCTAACATTGGGATAATTTTCATTCTAAATTTCAAAAAAATCACTATCATTCCTTAAAATTTAATATGTCAGTAACCTTTCATACTAATTTCAGAAAAAATAAAAAAATATTCATGTATAATTTTGAAAATTGACTGCAGACACTCGTTTCACAACATCAGCATCATTTGAAAAATAATTTAATTATTGGTATATCAAATTTAAATAAACTTTTATCATGCAAATTATATCCAGTATTCAATTACGTGAACTGAAAGTAATTGGTCAATTTATGTTTCTGAATTTAAAACCATTTAAATTCAATCTTTATGTAATTCAATATTATGGTAAAAAAATCAGCTAATAATTAATTAAACAGTTCACAACATAAAAACCCTCAAGTAATTATTTACATCGAAATAATCAAATTATTTATACTGTATTTTTTTCTAAATTTCAACTTTCATTTCTGATTGCAAATTGAAAATTGCATGTAGATTGCCCACAGAAACGAATAGGACAGACTGTTCTCCATCTCTTACACTCTTGTGGACTTTCTGCATGCAATCTACTGATCTGAAATCGTGTGAAAGGTACCTGAGTCTCATATATAATATTTTAGAAATAAAATTGGAAACATAAGAAATCAGAGTTTTTTATGATTAACAATGAAAAATTCTGTGTCACTAAGTAAATAGTAACAAAGAACGAAACGAATGACAATTTGAATTTCGCTGGCTATGAGTGGCATTAACGTTCACGTGACACGACAGCCAATCAGATGGCGAATAAAAAGGCTTATCAGCTAACTACATGTGTTAACTCACTCTTTTTACTTAGTGAAAGTATTGCAAATGAATATTCTCAACTAAAAACTTAACTATTCCACTTTTTTGAAAATTTATGTTTTGCAGTTGAAAATTTCACTTTATGGATAAATTTGATGCATTTTGATGAAAATTCTTCTTTTTTAGCAAGAAAGTAATCTTTTAGGTTGAAAATGTAACTATTTGGTTAAGCATTCATTTTTTCCTGATAAAGATTCATCACATCTGTTGAAAATTCATTACTGCTGTTACAAATTTAACAATTCTTCTGAAGATTTATTTCATTATGATTTTTATTCAAATAGTCGAATTTTCCATTCATAAAAATAAATTTTCTATGAAACGTGAATTAATTACATTTTCAATTCAACAAATTATTTCTCTATCGAAGAAAACAGAATTCGTAGCAGAATATTTAAATTTTTTATCGAAGAAACAAATTTTTCAACTAACATCATGGATCTTTAGCCAAAAAATGAATTGTTAACCAAGTAGTTTAAATTTCAACCAAGCAGTTAAATTTTCAACTGAAAAGAATAAGTTTGAAATGGAAAACTAAATAGCTAAATTTTAAGTTCAAAACAAAATAATTAAAAAAAAATTTGCAACAAAAAAGTTGATTTTTCAACTCTCTAACAAAATACATGAATTTCCAACCAAATAGTTGAATTTTCAACAAAATATTTAAGTTTTTGACCAGATAGATGAATTTTTCAGCAAGAATCTTCAGTTTCTACCAAACCTTTTATAACTCAAATAACGAATCTTCAACGAGAAAACTAATTTTTTTGACAAACTTGTTCAACTTTTAACTAATTAGTTAAATTTTTAACTCAAAAATATAAATCTTCAAAGAAAAATAGAAAAGTTAAATTTTCAGTTAAAAAAATTAATTTTCGACCAAGAAGGAAACAAGTTTTAAGGATGTAGTTGAATTTTTAAACAAAAAATGACGTTCTGTATTCTGTATTTTGTTGAAAATTCTTCTTTTTTAGTAGGGAAGTATTCTTTTCGGTTGAAAATTCAACTATTTGGTTGAAAATTCATTGTTTGTTTTAAAGATTTCTCACTTTTTTTGAAAATTTATTACTTTTCTTCAAAATTTACTTATTTTTTTGAAATTTTTCTGTATTATTGTTTCAAAATCAATTTTTTGAACTACCCTGGGACACGACGCTCTTCCGATCTTGTGTCCCAGGGTATGGCTGGAAATTCATTTATGATTTTTTGATGTTCGTCTTGGTTTGGATGAAAATTCAATTATTTTAATAGTGAATTAATATTTCTTGGTTGAAAATTCAATTTTACTGGTAAAAATTTGTATTTTTGGCTTGAGAATTCTACATTTTGGATTCCATTTGTTTTTCTTCATTGACTGCAAAATATATCTTTGATTGATAATTGAAACATTTTTTTAGTGACAATATCTACTACTATAATTTTTGTTAATAATTCATCTTTTTTAGTTGAAAATTCATTTCTTTCGGTTGAAAATGGAAGTTTTTTGTTAAAAATTGGAATTTTTCATTGGAAACTTAATTTTTTACACTGAAAACTTGATTTTCCCATTTTTCGTCAACTAATTATATTTTTCAGCTGACAACTCAACTGTGTGGTTCAAAATTGATGTATTTTGTTGACCATTCTATACTTTTCGTAGAAAATTGATTTCGTTGTTTGAACATTCATCTTTTTGGTTAAAAAATGAATTATTTGGTTAAAAATCATTTATTTTATTCAGAATAAAATACTTTTGAACTGATTGAATTTCTGGTGGAAAAACCTCTAAATTTGCAATATACTCTTATTCACTATTTTTCAGTAAAAATTCTTCTAACGTAAGACCTTCCTAATTCAGAAAAGCTTTGAAAGCTAATAACAAAAAAATAAGATGTTCCATCCATACAAAAAATTATTATTTTTTCTCTTAACTTTTATTTGTATAAAGTAGTCGCACTATTTAATATACCACAAAACCTGCAAGAGAAAGAGAGAGATATTTATGAAGCGTGATAGAGCTCTTTTTTAAGAACCTCATTTCTAATATGCAAATTCTGAAGCACTTTTCACGAACAAGAGAGGGTTCGTAAATTACGTTTTACGATTGTATAAAATTTAACACGCAACTTACATGTAAAAGCGTAAATTAATGCATCAGAAGCGCCTGGTTATCCAAGCAGAAAAGAGTTACAAGCCTTCCGCTCGTTCAATAAAGTTTTCCCTCTTTTCATCTCCTCAAGAATAATAGAAGAGGATTCGTTTTCTTTTACGAAAAGTGTATGGAGGCCATTATATGTGACAAGTTAAGGAGAGTTCTGTTAATCGAAATCATTGGAAAAGCTCGCTTTGCAATAAACTTTGATACCTTCATAAAAATTATACTATCTTTCCTTTAAAGTGTATCAAATTCCACTCAGAAAAAATTCAATTAAGGAAGTCTTTTAAATCCTGATAGGAACTCAACTCATCTTAAGACAGTATTTTTATATTGAAAAATAGAATGAAGATTTAAAGAAATGATATAAGGGACCGTATTTAAATTACGTAACAGCTCCTGAAGGTTATCTTTTCAGTTATAAATTTTATTATTTGGTTGAAAATTTAACAATTTTCTTAAAAAGACATGCTTTTTTTATGCAAATACAACTGTTTCTGTTAAAAATTCATTTTTCGGGTTAAGAATTCAACCCGTTTAATATAATATTAACCTTTTGTTTGAAATTCTGATTTTGTTGCTGATATGTCAGCTGAAATCTTTTTTGGACGAAAAGTATCTTTTTTCTGAAAATTTGTCTTTTTAATTTAAAATTTTATATTTTCAGTAGGGATATTGCATCTTTCTTGAACAAAAATGCAACTGTTTTGTTGAAAATCCAACTATTTCCTAGAAATTGTACTTTTCGTTCAAAATTTGTATTCTTCTGTATAGAAGCATTTCGAAATGCTTTTAGAGGAAAATTCAACTCTTTTTTTGAAAATTGAAATTTTTGATTTGAAAATTCTCCTATTTTAGTAGAATTTTCATTTTTTTTGGACCAAAATACAACTGTTTGGTTGAAAATTCAACAATCTTGTTAAAATTCAAACTTGTGGTTAAAACTTCGACTATTCAGAAGAAAATTAATTCATAGTTTACAATTCTTATTTATCTGTTGGAAAGTGAACTGGAATCTTCTTTGAATGAAAACTTGACTATTTTTTTGAAGTTTTTTTTAATTCATCTATTTTAAAATAAATATTTCATCTTTCTGGGATAAAAATGCAACTGTTTGATTGAAAATTCAATTTTTTTTGAAAATTTGTCTTTCTGATTTCAAGATTTACCTGCTTTACCAGAAATTACACTTTTCTTGGATAAAATGCAACTATTTGATTTAAAATTAAACGATTTTGTTGGAAAGTCATACTTTTTGATTAAAGATTCTGCTGTTTTGCTAAAAATTTAACTGCTTGGTAAAAGAATTTATTTTTCGGTTAAATTTAATATTTTGCTGTTGAAACTGAAACCTTTTCTGGATGAAAATTCAACTATTTTCTCGAAAATTTGTTGTTTTTTTTCAAATTAATAATTAATCTGTTTTAAGAGAAATGTCTTTAAGAGATGTCGTTTAAGAGAAAAGCTTTTCTGGATAAAAGTTCAACGTTAAAAAAAAATTATGCATTTTTCCATTAAAAATTCATCTGTTTTAGTAAAAATTTTACCTTTTCGGATGAAAATTCAACTATTTGGTAGAGAATTCAACTATTTCTTTAAAACTTAATCGATTTTGGTTAAAAAAATTCGTATTTTTGGATAAGAAATCCAATTTCGTTCGTAGAATCTTATTTTTTGTTGAAAAATTCATATTTCGATCCTGAGAAGTCTACTGGAATCTTTTCTAAATGGAAATTAAACTATTTTTTTATAATTAGTTTTCTTTTTGAATGAAAATGCATCTGTTTTAAGGAAAATTTCGTCTTTTCGGACGAAAATGCAACTATTGGATAGAAAATTCAACAATTTTGTTAAAGCCATCCTTTTTGGATAAAAATTCGTCTTTTTCGATTGAAAATTCAATTTTTCTCGTGCAAACTTATTTCTTGGTGAAAAAGTCATATTTTGATCGTAAACAGTTCACTAAAAATTTTTTTAACAGAAGACAACTATTTTTTTTTATTTTATATTTTTGATTTATAAATTCATCCTCTTTGGTAGAAACTTATCTTTTTTTACGAAAATGCAACCTTTTGGTTGAAAATTATTCATCTTTGCTTGAAAATTCAACTATTTTATTTGAAAGCTTCGGCCGAATCACTTTGTTGAGCAATCATTTTTTTTATTTTTGAAGAGTTATATTTTTAGTTGAAAATTCATCTCTTTGGTTGAAAGTTTAACTATTTTTTTGAAAATTAATCTTTTTAAATTGTAGATTCAACTTCTTGGGTAACAGTTGAACCACACTGTTAAACATTTTTTTTTATTGAATGCTTATGTCTTTGGTTAAAAATTTAACTGTTCAGTGGAAAAGTTTTTTTCGTTGTTTGAAATTAAATTTTTAACTGAAAATTTAACTTTTCCAGTTTACTAAGATTGATCTTTTTTGGTTGAAATCTCTCCTCTTTTGGTAAAAAAATAAAAATTTTCTTGGTTCAAAATTTCATTTTTGTTCGGTAAAAATGCATCAGTTTCGTGGAAAAATAATTTTTCGATGACGTCAGATTTTTCGTTTGTAAATTAAATTTTTTTAGAGAAAATTCGTCTTCTGGCTTGAAGGTTCAACAATTTAGTTAACATTTTCTTCCTCTGGTAAGAAGTCTTTATTTGTTGAAAATTCGTTTGTTTGGGTTTAAAAAACTTTTTCTCTAAAATAAATTCCATATTTTTTTATTGACAATTATGTCAAAAATTTAATTATTCCGTTGCTAATTAAAGTATTTTGTTAAAAAGCCATATTTTATAGTAGAAAAGACATTATGTTTTATTTAAAATGAATTTATAAATTAGAAAATTTTAAATTTGTATTTTAATACTATTTCATTCCATTCATAAAAGATTATGTATTAAAAGTATTTCAAAATTGATATGCAGGTATTTGAATATTAATGATCAAGAAAAATGAAAAATTAGACAAGGAAAAATAAGGGATTTTGAAACTCTGGTTCGAAACAGTTCATTGCAGCGCTTCCGTGACGAATTTTTTGTTTTGTTTCTCAAGTAGAAAATGTCAAGCAAAGCAAGACATATTATATGGATTTTTAGTACTATATTCTATAAGCCAAAACTTTACGTCAGACGTGATAAAATAATTTACATTAAACAGTCAGGTAGAATTAATTATTAATGTGATTATTTCAATTTTTAACAAAATCTAATGACGTCTTACCAGGACGTACTTTTCCTACTTGGAACGTTGATACCTATGCATTTAAGTGAAAAAGTTCGGTCATGGTAATACTTTATATTTTATCATTCTACTTTCTGAATGTTTTTTTATGAATAAATTTAGTTTTTCTGAGAGATTTCCCGACTTGGATTTTAAAGTGGAAAATGTGTATTAGAAAGTGTTCTATGGATTTTTAGCACCGCAATATATATTCCAAAATTTTCCGTTTCTTGACACTAAAATTATTTTTGGACATTTTTCAGAAATATTTTTTAATTTGAACCAATTTTAACTTTGATTTATTATTGAAAAAAAACTAGAAAAAGGAAAAATGCTAAAAAATTCGGAATTATCATACTAAAGTAGAATTTAGTGAAATCTAGAAGACTCCCAAGTCTGAAAATTATGAAATTTATTTTTTTTTTCACTAATATGGATGTCGGTAATGTAGAATGTCTGGATCTAAATAGCAATTTACAGCGCCATCGTGAAGAGCTTTTATAAAGCTCAAAAGCTCCTCTGGTGCAGCAACGGGTAACGGAATAAGATGCTTACCAAAAGTCGATATTGGGGTGGAATATAGTCGGTAAGGGTAGTTTGAAAATGTCTACTATACCAACTGCAAGTAATGGTAAATTTTTTTGTTCTTTGTAACAAATTTATCAAATAGATGGTACATTATTTTTCAGATTTTCCAATTTTTAAGCACTTGAATAAAAAATTGTCATTCTTCCATGTGTCAGAAAATATTTTCCAAGTAGCTTTTACCATTGGGGATAAGAACGAAATTTCTGTTTACCATCAAACGATAATATTTTTGCACTTCAGTTTCCGGTAATGAACACATTTTTTTGACATTATTTTAAATATATTTCCTACATTTTTATTTAACATTGAAAAGATATTTTTCTACGTGAAGTGAATGAAGGAACAGATATAATCAATTTATTATTAAATCATGTTTCAGAAATATAGATTTTTCCTTTATTGAATGGGAGTTCTATAAACTGGGAAAATACGGTAATTTCTCATGTTTTGAAAGGAAAAAGAATTAATTTTCTGCCAAAAGTGATTAACTTTAAATGAAAGAATTTATTCTTGAAGCCAAAAAGTCAGATGTTTTGGGAAAAATTTATCTTTC
>CAKNXH010002177.1:109870-144137 GCA_932178445.1 Andricus quercusramuli | reverse complement strand
CCCCCCCCCCCCCGTGAGCTGTTACATAATTTAAGTACGGTCCCTATCGAAAAGACGTCTATTTAACAAGACAGTTGAAATTTCGCCCTATGAATGGTAACCTTTTGAAAAAATAATCAAATTTTCACAAAATAATACAATTTATAACCAAATAGTAGAATTTATAACAGACGATATGAATTCTAAACCAAAAATACAACTCATATAATATAACAGTACAACATATTAGTAGACTTTGAAATAACAATGAAATTCAACCAAATTCGAAGAAAAGAGAAGAAGGGGAAAAAGGGGAAAAAGGGAATTCATTAAATAAAATAAAGTCTGAATGAATAATTTATATTATTATAGGAAAAGGGTCCTAGCATGAGCTTTTGATACTCAAAAGTCATGTGCGTGTTATGATGAACGTAATGAACACTCAGAAATGTACTTTTCTTCAATTAAAGTAACCGCTTTTTAAAATCAGTTTTTCTCATTCAACCAAAAATCACTTTCAAATGAAAACACATTTTAAATCTAGTAAACATTTTGTTTAGAAACAAAAGATCATTTCTTAAAATTAAAATAAATTTGCTTGGATCAGAGGAACTTTTATTATACTGAATGGTTATCATTAGATAGATAGATAAACGTTTATTTTTCAGCCTGCTGGCCTTAAAAAATTGACTTGCTTACACATCCATTTTTTACAGAATTTTCTTAAAACTAACCCTTAAAAACTAACATCCTTCCATTCCTTATCTCTAAGCCGCACGCTCGTATCGCCTTGCCTTCCTCGCTTCGCCTCGCTCGCATATCCCTACTTTTTCGCATTGCCTCGCTTGCCAACCTCTGTTATCGCTCTAATACCTACTACTTATCTACTATTTACAATATTTACATGTTACTTATATCTACTTTCTCTCCTATTTACAATCTTTCCTTCTCCACTCCTCTTCCTCCTTCCTTCTCTTCATCTCCATCTTACCCAACACTCCCTTCACCCATGCTACTGCCCTTTTTTCCCCCTTTTCATGCAACAATACCTCCATGCTTCTCTCACTTCTTTCCACCTCCACGCACTCCTCCAACCAGTGCTCCACTCTTGCATCCCCCTTTCCACACAGTTCACACATCCTCTTCTCTCGCGAGAGCCAGAACCTATTGAAGCCCTCCATGCACCCACACCTCATCCTCGCTATAAGCTCCTGACTTCCTTTCTCTCCTTTCTCACATAAATATTGCGCTCTTGCACTTGGCATAATCCACACATAGTTCCCGTTGAATCTTGACTCTCTTATTCTCTCTTCCCCTTCTGTCTTCTCTCTCTCCATGCCGTTTTGCTTAACCACGTCATAAACCTTCCTTCCTTCCTCGTGCATCCTTCTCACTTCATCCATCTGCAGTCCATTCATTCTAAAATACCTTTCCCTCTCAGCCTCCATCTTCCCACCCCCTCCCTAGTTCTCCTTTTCCCACCAACACGCCCTAACTAGCCTACTTCCCCCCTCTTCCAAAAATTTCTCCTCATATTTACACGCCCGGCTCCCTGCTAGAATTCCTACACTCGCTCTCCCCGTCTCCCTCCTGACAATATAATTTGGCGTGTTCCTTGCCAACCCCAGGGTCCACTTTACATACCTCTCCTGCGTTCTATTAACCTCTTCACTTTCCTTCCACCCCCACACTTCTACCCCATACAATAGCACACTCATCACTAGTGAATCAAACAATTTCATTCTCCTTCCAAAATCATCTGCGAATAACTTCTTTCCCAACCCCCACACCTGCCTCATCACTACATTTGCCCTCCTCACTCTCTCTTTTATGTGACCATGGTATGGCTAATGGGGACGAAGAGGGAGAATACACGTATGTAAGTAAGGTGGGGGTATCGGTGATAGACTACGTGGTAATGAATATGCAAGGATGGGAGGAGACGGAAAAATTCGCAGTAGAGGGGAGGGTGGAATCAGACCATCAGCCATTAAGTCTGTGGATAAGAGGTGAGGGTGGAGGAAGACAAGGCGGGGAAGAAGTCTCGATAGGGGAGAGGGTGACCTGGACGAGGGAGGCGATAGAGAAGTATCAGGAGCGGCTAGGAAAGGTACGCTTTAGAGGGGAGTCTGTGGAAGAGATATGGGAGGATCTGAAAGAGAACGTGAAAGGGTGTGTGCAAAAGAAGGTATTCAGAAAGAAGAAGAAAGGAATGGTGAAGCCATGGTGGGATAGGGAATGTAAAAAGATGAAAAGGAAGGTGAAGAGGAAGTACAAGAAGTGGAAAGAGGGTAATGCGAGAAGGGAGGAGTACGTAGAAACGAGGAAGGGGTTTAGATTGATGTGTAAGAAGAAAGAACAGGAAAAGGAGAAAGAGCTGGAAGAGGAGTTAGCAAATGTTAAGACGGAGGGGGACGTCTGGAAGATAATAAATAGGTTTAGGAAGCGCAGGGTGGGGGTCAGCGAGAAGATAGGGAGTGAGGAGTGGAGGGAATTTTTTAAAGAATCGTTCCAGGGCTCAGATTCAAGGAAGACGGATGGGGGAAGTAGAAGAACGGGGGAGGCAGAGATTGAGGAGTTGAATGACGAGGAGATAGAGAAGCAGATAAGGAAGTTGAAAAGGTCAAAAGCAGCAGGGCTGGATGGGGTAGAGAACGAAGCATGGCTGTTTAGTACACAAGAGGTTAGGGAGAGGCTGAAGGAGGTAGTGAAGAAAGTTTGGAGGGGTGAGGGATTCCCAGGAGGGTGGAGAGAAGGCTTAATAGTGCCACTGTATAAGAAAGGGGATAGAGATATGCAGGAAAATTATAGAGGGATTACGCTAATGAATACGGCGTATAAAGTATATGCGATGGTGGTGGCAGAGAGACTGCGGAAGGATGTTGAGGGGAAAGGAATATTGCCGGAGACGCATGCGGGATTTAGGGCGGGTAGGAGTACTATCGACAATATTTACGTGCTGCAGCACGTGGTAGATAGAGAATTAGCGAAGAAAGGGGCGAGAGTGTACGCGTTTTTTGTGGATCTCAAAGGCGCGTTTCCATCGGTGGATAGGGGGAGGTTGTGGGAGGCGATGGAGGATAGGGGAGTAGAGAGGGGCCTAATTGAAAGGGTAAGGGAGATATATGAAGAGACAAAAGACAAGGTAAGAGGAGGGGAGGGGATTTCGGAGGGATTCTGGATGGATAGGGGGTTAAGGCAAGGGTGTCCACTTAGCCCAACGCTTTTTGCGATTTTAATTGCGGATATGGAAAGTAAGCTGGAGGCCGGGGTGGTAGGAGGAGTCAGGATAGGAGGGGTTAGAATTTGGTCACTAGCGTATGCAGATGACATAGTGTTGCTGGCAAGCAGCGAGGAGGCCTTAAAGGAGATGATTAAGAGGTTGAGAAGATACCTGGATAAAAAGGGGTTAGAGCTGAATGTGGAAAAGTCCAAGGTTATGGGGAATGGTTATCATTATTTCCCATTGATTCAAAGAAATTTGATTTCAATCGAATAAATTTTCCCTCAGTCATATAAATTTTCTTTCAATCAAATTAATTTTCTTCTAATTGGATACATTTTTTGTTAATTAAATAAATGTTCTGTAAATCAAATAGAATTCCTCTGAATCAAAGATCCTTTTTTCTAAGAGAAAGATAAGTCAAGCTCGCCTCCTTCGATAATTCCTGTGAAGCCTATTGTGCCGTACTGAATTCCTAATGCAATAAATCATAAACGCGTCCGTTTGTATTAAGGTAGATTGGCTCTGTTGTATTGCAAGCACAACTCCCTACTGTAATTAACGGCACTGTATATTCCGAGGATAATTACTATAATGTGTTCCAGAGTTGGACAAGGTCCTCCCTGGAGGCGTTACTGGAAACCCCAAGTACTCGGTCATTGGTCCAGCTGTCAGCGCAACGAGTGAGTACAATTTCAAATCTCAGTTGTCTTTAAGGAAATAATTTTTCACCTTGCCCTCACTCGATTTCAGAGTGTTTCATGCAGAAAATATATTTTGGTATTCTCAGCGTTGGCAATTTATAGATCGCGAATGTATTGAATTTGCTCTCTAAATATGAATTAGTGAAAATTTCACTAATTAAATTAGTAATTGTATGGTTCACAAACAAAATAGTAATATTTTGAGGTTTGACTTTCAAAATAGTAAGTATTTTACTAATAAATTAGTATAAGTTTTACTAGTATCAATTAGTAAACATGGTTCAATATTATTTACACGAGTCGAAATATAGGTTCTTTTTTTATTCTCTTAAATTCTCTAACCACGGAGACTTTATGAGGATCTAATGAGGATTAATTCAATATAATTCAAGTACTATTTAACTACTCAAAATGTGCACAAATTTCTATTTTTGCATGTTAGAGGTCTTAAAACGGACTTAATGAAATACTTATTAGATTCTCGTAGATCCTCCATTCAGTCCTTTTTATTCTATTACGCATGCGTCGTAGAGCGCGCTTTTTTTGAAATAACAAAAATTCCAATTCAAATATTCTTAACAAATAATCATTACTAAATATACAGAAATTTTGCATCCATCCATCTTCTTACTTGTATCGAACGCAAAATAAAATTACAATGTGATTTTATTGAATGTAAGACATGTCTAGTAGATTATAAATTTCATATATTCAATAAACTCTTAATGATAACTTTGTGCTTCGTTCGTTGAATGGAAAGGTAGATTGATGTAATATTTCTGTATGTTTAGTAATGAATATTTGTTCATAACATTTGAATTGAAATTTTTCCTATTTCAAAGAATACCCAAATTTTTGTTTTAAATTTATAAAAAGATTCTGGTTCTATAATGAAAATTGAATAATTTTTTCAGTATATTTTATTGACATAAAATAAATACCCTAAATCAAACACGTGATGCAGTTTAACTGAAAACTTAATTAAAGAGGCGCTAAGCAATCCGCCCATTTTATTCTGTCGGATTGAGATTTGCTAGAGTCGTGCGAAATGTCTTGATGCTGGGGAGTCCATGAAGCATTTGATTCAAAATCGCTGAACCTTCAGAACCTCTTTCAAGTTCCTTGTTCTTGCCCTTTTGGTTGATTACCTTCTTTCCTATTATTAAAGTATTTAAATTACATATTCAGAAGTCATTTATTGATTATATATAAAAAAATACGTAAATATAATTTCTTCTAAATTGATGAAAAATAATAAATACGCAAACCTGAATTGGTTTTCGTATTTTATTCTGATATCTTCGCTTGTTATTAGAAAATTTTTTTTCAATATATTGGATGAAATCTTTTTGAAGAAGATTAAAAACTATTATGTAAAAATAACGTGAAATAAAAGGTAGTTAATAGCCGTTGCCAAAAAGTTGCGAACTACTAACTAACTTTAAGGTTTTGTTGAAACTTCAAGCTGTATATTTTATAAGTTAAAAATTGAACTACTGGGTAGCAAACTCATGTATTTTATTGAAAAGTCGTTTTTTTAGTAGAGAATGAATCTTTTTTGTTGAAAATTCAACTATTTGGTAGAAAATTAATATATATTTGGTTAAAAAGTCGTCCTTTTGGTAGAAAATTATTCTTGTGTTGTAAGCTCATCTTCTTGGTTGAAAATTTAACAATTTGGTTGAAAATTTAAGTATTTTATTGAAGTCGCCTTTTTGGGTATGAAACTGTCGTCTTTTTGGGTACAAAATGAATCTTGTTTGTTGAAAATTCAACTGTTTGGTAGAAAATGCATCTATTTTCTTGAAAAGCCGTCTTTTTGGGTAGAAAATTTGTTTGTTGAAAGTCCAACTTCTTGGTTGAGAATTCAACTATTTCGTTAAAAATCTAGTTACCTTTGAAAAATTTAACTATTTTCTGAACGTCATCATTTTTGGTCGAAAATTTAACTATGTTGTAAAAAATTAATCCCTTTTGGATTGAAAAATCATAATTCTTGGTTGAAAATTTATCTTTCTTGGTTGAAACGTAACTTTTGTTAAAAATTTAACCGTCTTCCAAAAAAGTCGTCTTTTTAGCGTCAAAATTTTACTACTGGGTTAAATCTTGAAATATTTTTTTGGAAAACTCGTCTCTATTACTCGAAAGTTGATCTATTTGGTTGTTAATGCTACATTTTACTTGAATTTTTTATTTAAAAGAATTTATAAACATAAAAGCCGTCTTTAGCCGACGGCTACGTTACTTTCGGGGTAGGGGGAGGTTAAAAAGCCAAAAATGGGTAAAGTAGTTTGTGGACGGCCCGTAATTGGAAACATTTTTCGTGTGACAAGAAAGTGCCTTGCCGCCGCCAGGCCTTTAAAAAAAGTACCCTGGCGGTGCTAGACCCCGCCAGGCCTCGACTGCGCCACTGTTCATGATTTCAAATTATCTGCGAAATGAATTCTACAATGAACATACGCTGAGCTCAGGAAACTTCGTCGTAGCAATTTGTAGGTTATGTCGTCCAAGTTATAGACATTTTTCGATCGATTGAAATCGCTACACACAATAGCTTTGTATGTTTTCACAATTATATATGGAATGCTGACGTACCTGAAATTGCTAGTATTTTTACCCGAGCCTTCGTTTTTGCTCCAGTTTTGTGATCGACCCATGTCACTTGGGAAAATTCTCGTAATGATACCAAAACATGTGGTTGCTTCGGTCGATTCATCGGATTGATCGTCCACGACCACGGTCTGCTATTTGAACGCGCATACGTCGCGTCGAGAACCAGATTGGTTACAGTTGGCGCGCTTATTTAAAATGATGAAAAGTGCAAATCAATCGTTTGCAACAAATAATCATTGTAAAATTACTATAAACGATTCTTTGGTCACAAAATAGACCTATAAAGTGACAGTTAAAATAACTATTTGATTTTACTCCTTTAAAAATAAATAATCGCTTTTAAATTTAAAGGAAGAAATACGTTTTTTATCACGAATATAAATTTGAAATACTTTTTAATTTCTTTATGCACTTTATAATTGTTGTTTGTTGTAAACAAAAAACAAAAAAATTTATTCATTTTAATAAGAGCGCCACCGGTAACCAATCCGGTTAATGTGCGTGAAAACATTACAACGATAACTGCTTGCGCATATTAACATAAGCTCTAAATGATAGAGAAAAGCGAGAAATTGTGAAATTATTCATTTTATAATAATAGTGTGTAACTGAGTGGTATAAATCATATTAAGCTAAAGTGAACAATGTCAAAAAAAGCGCTCGGTGAACTTGGGAATCGGCGAAGAATAATATAGCAGAATAATCTTTTATAAGTGATAATGTTAAGTACTTAAAAATAGTTAATCATTAATATTTTAGTTAATTGTAAATATTATTTTCAATAATTTTACATTCAAAAACTCTAAGTAGGATTTAAAATCATTCCAGAGATTATAGAGTATTAAAATCGGACTCAAAATACTGTAGAGTTTATAAGAGGTGTAAATGAGAACTTGAAAAATACTACAGAAATTTCAAAGAGACTCAAAGAGGATTAAAATTGGACTAAATAAGACCTAAGAGAATCAAACAAGGATGTCGAGTATTAAGGAGATCCAAAAAAGAATTCATTCAGCACCATGGAGAATATAAAAAGGACAGTAACTTCGCTTTACAAATTCAATAGTAACCTCGCGCGATCACTAACGAATTAGTGAACTGTAATCATTCCTATCAATTGTGTCAGAAGTGTCAGAAGCGAAGGGAAACGGTCTCGAATTGTTGAATTGTGGTGAATAAATGTATGAATCAAAGGTTCTATACTGGTGTTATTGAGTAAGTACATAATGATCAACTATGTTATATATTAATATGATCATTAAATTGTAATTTTATAACTATTCTAATATATAATTTAATTTTGAGGGTAGTTTAATCAAAAAGAAATATTTATTCCAAATAATGCAAAAAAACAATTGGGATATACAGGATGTATTAAAAATAAATATATGTATATGTATATAATGTATTTTTTCAGTTATTAGGTAGATCATTGTATAGTTTTTCAACGAAAATGTAAAACTTGTTTGACGAGCCTGGAAAGCTCACCCTGAAAGAGTTGGCAAAGAGTCGTTGTACGAGGCCATTTGCAGGGTGGTTTGTTTTTTAACCAAAAATTCAACCAATTTTTAGATGAAAAATCTATCTAATCACTTGAAACATCTCAAATTTTATATCGTTTGATGATATACTGCAATTAAAAATAATCTTTCTATCTTTTCTCTTTTTGAAAAATTATTTACGAATTCAAAATAAGTTGGATTCCAACTTATTATTTTAATGTTCAGTTCAGTTATTAACTTTTGAAATTATATTTGAGAGAGCTAAATTCAAAGTTTGACAATTACCATTTTTAATTGTATTATTTAAAAACAATTATTTGAAAGTGAAATTTTTTAATTGTGATGTATAACTAAAAATTGAACAGTTATTGGTTTAGAAAAAATTTTAGTAATTTTAAGAGTTATGCTTAAAATTATTCCGAAAATTGTGAAAGCTTTTATAAGAATATCAACTTTTTCTTAAGATTCTTAGCAAATTCAAAATGATTTTTTATTTTAAAAAATAATTTAAAGAGAATATTCAAAAAGATTAATTAATTATTGCACAGTAAGTGTGACATCTCATAGTATACGCTATTGTTTTTCCTTCTTACTTAGAACATTTTCTTTTAACTTTATCTTTGTTTTGGGTCTTTACAGGTCTGAAAATCCCAGAAAGTCAGGGATTGTTAGGGAAAACCTGACAGAGTCAGGAAATTTCCAATAAATTGAAACTTAAGTTAATTTCATTACATTGTTGAAATTTGACATTTTTGCTAAAAAAATAATTCCTTTTGTTCGAAAATTCAACTGTTTTGTTTAAGATTTGTCTTTTTGGGTTGAGAATTTATCCATTTTGTTTGAGGGTTCAACTATTTTCTAGAAAAACCAACATTTTTGGTTGAATTTAACAGCTTTTGGTAAAAAATCGAAATCTCTTGTGGATGAAATATCAACCGTTACACTTTTTGTTAAAAATTGGTCTTTTTTTATTTAGAAATTAAACTACCTAATTAGAAATGGAACTACTTTATTAAAATTTTATTGTTCATGATTCGTCCTTTTTGTTGAAAAATCTGTTCGTTTAAACCAAAATTCAACTATTCATTTAAAAATTTTTTGGCTAATAAATATATTTTTTATCTGAAAATTTAACTATTCCTTGTTTGGTTGAAAGCGTTTCTTCCTTGGTTAAAAATTCAACTTTCTGGTTGAAAAATCTTTTTCTTTGTAAAACCCTTATCCTTCTTGGTGACTAATTCACCAAGAAATAGATAATTATAATCTTCTTGGATAAAAATTCATCTTCTATTTTCGATGAAGATGTATTTTTCCACTAAAAATTGAAGTATTCTATTTTAAGTTAAAAATTCATTTCTTTGGCTGAAAATAGAATAATTTCGTTGAAAATTCGTTTTTGTTTTGGTAGAAAATTTCAATATTCTATTTTTATTTGAATTTTCTTTTTCTTAGTTAAAAATTCATGTATTTTATTGAAAAATTGCCTTTTTGGTTAGAAAATTCACCTTTTCGATTGAAAATTTCACTATTTGGTCGAAAATTGATTCTTTGCTTGAATATTCATCATTTTAGTCAAAAATTAAACTATTGTTAGAAATTAGAGCTTTTTTACGGAGATTTCACTTTTCTAATTTTCAAGTGGAAAATGTTACGTAAGTCAGGACATACTATATGGATTTTTATTGAACAATCAAATAAAATCATGTATTAATGTGTGATTATTTCAATTTCTCAGCAAATTTGAACTGTGTCTCACCAATGCATACCTTTTCTACTTCGAACGCCGAGACTCCCATTGTAAGTAGAAAATGTCGGTCATAGAAAGACAATATTTAGATTACCTCCATGCGTTCAAGTAGAAGAGGTCGGTCATGGTAATACTTCATATTTTATGTTTCTACTTCCTGAAAGTTTTTTATAAATTACTTTAATTTTTCAAAGAGATTTTTTGTTTTTTGATTTTGAAGTAGGAAACGCGTATTAAGGCAGAATGTGTTATATGGATGTTTAGCACAACATTACACAAGCCAAAATTGTACGTTTTTTGGCACTTTAAAATGATTTTTCCTACATTTTTCAGCAATATTTTTTTAATTTTTAGTAATTTTAACTTTAATTAATCATTGAAGGCTAATTTTTACTCTTCAATTGAGCCGATCACTACAAGAAGAAGTTAAGTGTGCCCAAAATCAGATCTTCCAAAAAATAGTTATCATATGATTTGAAGAATCAAAATGATATTCCTAGTGATTTCAATAAAAAAAAAACATTCTCATTCAAAAAATTTTTGAACCTAAACAAAAAATTTTTACAAAATTTGTTCGGCAATTGAATTTCTCCTTTCTATCGCTCATTACTAATTTTTTTAAAGATGTTTGAAAATCAATAAATAATGTTTTACTTGTTCTGGAAAAACATTCTTTACAACTTTTTCAATTTTAAAAGTAAATTTTTCTATGGCTGACATTGTTAAATCTTTTTTTCAGAGAATTTTCTTTTAAGAAACAACTATAGTTAAAGATTATCTATTTATTTTTAAAATTCGAAAAATTAGAGTTGTAGGAAATGTTTTCTGCAAAAAAATCATCCATGGTTTTTCACAATAAAGCCATTTTTTAAATGAGTAAGTAGTGATAGTAAGAAACAATTAAAATACAAAAACTTTTTTTAAAACATTCAATTTTTGTGTGTTTCAAACTTTTTTTTGAAGATTTTTTTTCTCTAATGAGTCAGATTTTTATCTGCTTATAGGACATAATAGATAAAGAGTGGATTAAAAATTTATAATTTGTTTATAAATTTTTTATTCATGAACCTTTTTTCGTCACTAAATAACATTGTAATGAAAAAAAAAAGATTCATTTTAGTACAGAATAATGTTTTTTCCCAACAAGCCGGTAGACTGAGGTATTTGGTTGAATTAATTGTTTACAATAATTAAAAATATGATTTTCATTCTATTTAAAAATCTATCCAATAATTTTTTCCAACAGCGAATTCATTGGAGTGATTTGTTTAGAGATAGAAAAAATTGTATTTCTGGAATAGCCAATTTACGCACTTTTAAAATTTCCTAAAAATCTAAAATCTGTAATAGAAAATTGAGTTAGTTAAATTGAGCTTGAAAATGGATGTTTGAATATGTCTATTTTCTTTCGACATTTCGAAATTTTTCCAAAACCACAGGAAATTTTTCTATTAAACTATTAGCGGATGGAAATCACCTTAAAATATGTGAAGAAATTGTCGTTTAGTAGAAAAATTGTATTTATTTTGGGTGTTTCTGAATTTTTTTAGGGTTTTTTAACATCCCTTAAAATTCAATCAAACAAATTAAAATTTCCTTACGATCAAAACCACTGGAGATTTTTTATTAAACTCCTGAGTCAAAAATCGGTTTAAAATAATTGTAGGGAGCTTCCCCTACCGGAAAAAGGGTTTGATTTGTTTTGGTATTTGTCATCATCCCCTTAATATTCAAGCAGGAAAATTAAAATGTTCTTATTGGAACATGCTCATTTCTTTTTATTATTTGATTTCAACCGCTGAAAGCGTACTTTACTAGAAAAGGTGTTTGAATTTATTCAAAAGGATGGTAAAACTACCCTTAAGAAATGGTTGATAGATGTTAAAACAATCATTTAAATAAGTTTGATGAGCTTTCCTGTTAGAGTTTATACTTGGTTCTGGTTCCTTGAAAAATTTTAGTTAAAAATTCAACTCATATTAAAAAATCTTATTTTTTTCTGGAATTAAACTGTGTTTGATTCAAAATTACAATATTTTTTTGTTGAAATATCAAATACATTTTTCGTTCAGAATTCATCTTTTTCAGAATGGAAATTTACTTGGTTGAAAGTCAAACTCTTTTGTTAAAAAATCATTTTTTTGTTGGTAAATGATTCATAATTTTGATTGAAAGCTTATCTCATTGGATGAAAAATAAGATCTTTTATTGAAAAGTTGTTTTTTCTTTGGTTGAAATTTAATTTTCTGCACTAAAAATTTAACTATTTCAGTTGAATACTCCATGGTTTTAGATAAAAATTCATTGATCATTCATCAGTAGAAATTAATATTGTTGTTTGAAAATTAATCATTACGGTTGAAAATTCAAACATTCTAGTCCAAGATTCATAATTTTATTTAAAAATTCATCTTTTTGGTTTAAAATTTAACTTTTTAAGTCGGAGATTCATAGTTTTAGTAAAACCTGACGTTTTTTTGAAAATCATTTTAATTGAAAGTGCATATCTTTAATTGAACATTAATTTTTTTATTGAAAATCTTACTATTTAATTTTTGGTTCACAATTCATCTTTTTTATTTGAAAATTCATGTATTCTTATGAAAATTCATTTTTTTTAGAAATTAATATTCTTGGTTGAAAATTCACCTTTTTGGATGAAAATTCAACCATTCCAGGTAAAGATTGATCATTTCTGTTGGAAAATCATCTTTTTTGTTTAAAATTCAACTATTCCAGATGAAAATTCATAATCTTAGTTGAAAATTCATCATTTTTGTTAAAAATTAATTTTTTTCACTGACAGCTTAACTATTTCATTTTTGGTGGAAAATTGATCTCTATTAATTCAAAATTCAACTATTTGGTTAAAAATTTGTCCTTTTTAGGTTGAAAATCCAACTATCTAGTAGAAAATTCAGGTCTTTTATTGAAAAATAATTTTTTTTGTAGAAATTAATCTTCTGGATTAAAAATTCCTCTTTTTTGGTCGAAAATTTAAGTATTCCGGTGAAATATTCATCATTTTAGTTGAAAATTCATCTTTTTGGTTGAAAATAAAACCACTTGGTTGAAAGTTTAACTCCATTGTTAAAATTTCATCTTTTTTAGTTCAAAATTCAACTATTTGGTTGAAAATCAATCTTTTTTAGTTCAAAATTTCACTATCTGGTTGAGAATTCATATATTTTCTTAAAAAATCGTCTTCTTTGGGCGAAAAATTAGCTATTTGGATAAAAATCCATTTATCTTGTTTAAAATGCAACATTTTTATCGAAAATTTAGGAATCTGAAGCGTGTTAAATTGAAGTTAATAGAGTAACTACTTTAATTTTACCTAAATATGCACCGAATTTCAAGTATAAGAAGATCAAATAAAAATTCGTTTAAATTTTTATTCAAATTCATCAATTGAAATAGTGAAGAAGAAACTGCTTTTTTAGATTTCCGCTTAATTATAATTAGAAAGAATCTCTGGCCTATGAAAATTATTACAAACAATGTTTGAATAGGAACATTCAAATTTTTTTTATCTATAAAATTTGAGACATTTTATTGCTAATATGCTGAAATATTTCATTTTTAAATACCCAGGCGGAAATATTATGTGTAGTTTATATATAGTGTGAAGTATCAAATATAATATTCATTTATTTTATATAAAAAATATATAAAACAAATGAATATTATATATAATACTTCACACTATATATAAACTATATATAATATTTTCGCCTGGGTAGCGTAGTGTAAGGATTTTCCTGCGAGAAAATGAAGAGATGTATTTTTCAACAGAATATTTTTTAATGGTCTCGTTGATATTGATGACACTTTTTTCATAAAAATAGATTGAGCCGCTTGATGGTATAGGATTCCGCAGCCGTGTGGGAGGGTGCCGTATGAGCGTTGCGCTGCATGCATGGTTTTGATTTTTTTACCCATGTTATACCTCCACGAAAAATCCAGCAAAAATATATGTTAAAGCTGATAATCCGAAAATATTTTTGAGAAAAAATTGTAGGTGTATCTCCAAAATATCACATAAAAAAAATTTTGAAGAATGCAAAAAAATTGGTTTGGTCATATTTTTATCAACATTTTTTCATATTTTTTTGCGTTACTCTCATTGATGTATGTAACATATATTTTCTTCATCAAAATCGGTTCTTGATTTTTCTTTCCCCCTCCATAAGTCACTCAAAAATGCAATTTTAAGGTTATCATTGGGCGAAATTATACTTCACATGGGCATGAAACTATGACATTAATTTGAACATGATATGTGCGGGGGCTGATTTTACATGCTTAACCGGCTAGGCCCTTTGGTGCTGGGTCCTTTGACCAAGTTATGATTCATCTGAAAATATTTACACTTATTAGAAAAAAAAATTTCCGACCTATAATTTTAGCAAGGCAGGCGATTACTTCCGTCGCCGCTGGATAAAATCGGGTTTCCTTGCTTACACAACTATGTAAAGAAGAGAGCTAGCTATTGTATAGCGTTAACGGGCTGGTGCCAGAACTGTCGACGGATATTATGCTTTGTGTTTTCCATGAGTACATGCTTGATAAAGTGGGATAAAACCAGAGTCTACATTCTATGAATCCGGGTCAACGTAATTTCTAAACTTCCATGAACATCTATGTACATGAGTAGAGAGCACTGGTTACTAGAAACTTTATGCACAACGTTCTTGCAGTATCAAGGGCTTACAGCTTTCACTAATATGCCTTGTGCATAGAAAAGTTGGGTCGATCTATGTAAAAGCAGGTACCGCCCTTCCTATTAAAATTGCATACTTTACGTAATGTCTACGTCAAAGAAAATCTGTAACTGACGATAAAAAGATTCTTTAAGCATAGGAAATTGAAAGCCTTTTTAAAAATGTAAGAGAATATGGAACTTCTTATTTGCCGTGATACCTTACAATAGCTTACAATTTTGATCTGATTTGAGGACATAGAAGAGAGTAAAAGCTAACTCAATTTGATAGAAATTTGTGCAACTCGATTAAAATTTTTCTTTTAATAATTCCTTCATTTGGATAGGAATTTAGTGGTAAGCCTCAACCATCTTCAGCCTAGAAGCGACTGAACTCAAAGTTTCATTAGAGCAAGCATCTTTCTGGTGATAAATGGGTAGTTTAAAGGCACATTTGAAATCTTAGGAATAAAAAAAAAATTATTTTTTTCCTAGTTTTTTTTATTACTACGACGAACACAAACTAAAATAAATAATTTTCAAAATACATTTGAATATGAGTTTAAAAACACTTTAATAACCCTGATGATAAAAAACATTTCCTGTGATACAAAAGGCTCAATAAATCGCACACTTTCAATTGAACTAATTTTTTTAGAATACTTTTTAAAGTCTTTTTATCAAATTTAAATTTTACCCATTACAAGGAGGGTCTCAATACTTTTTTTCCGTTTTGAGTATACAATAATTATAAATCATAAGAAAAAGTATTCCGTAAACAATAGTTCAACATCTTTGAGGTTGAATACGATTGAAACTCACCGACTCCTTACAGATGATATTCAGCAAGTTAAAATGATTTAAAAAATTTATCTCTAATATTAAAAAATTGATGAGTGGAAGTGCTACTTTAAGATTAACAATATTCGGAAACTTCATTTTTCAATTTTTTGTTCAGGATGTGATAAACCTATTTTATAAACAAATGCATATCTTAGATGTTTCACGTAACAAACACTACGTTCTTTCAACAAAATTTATTTAAAATTTGTCAGCAATGAATAATTTGCACGATTTTTCAATAACTGATAAAAATTGTCAAATGTTTAGATAGAGTTGATACAAAAATACAAATTTTCGTCAATTTTCAACAATCAAATTCCGTTTTTTCAAGAGAGTAAATTTTACATCATTTGGCAGAATCCTTCCCTCGTCATATTTCATTATTGAATAATAAATAATTATTTCATTAACAAATTCACAAATTGACAAGAAAATTTAAATTGAAAAAAAAAAGAACGAAATCGCAGATTTTTTAGTAACATTTTTCACGAAGAAATTAATTGCAGCTGACTGATAGAATAACATGAGAAAGGTATATATAGAACTTATTTAGGATAAATTTCCTTGAAAAAAAAAACGAAATATTCATGTTGAAAATTGAAAAAAATCTGTATTTTTCATAAAATGTATTTATTTGAATAATGAAAGAAAATATTTTCAATTTTGTAAGATTGTAAAATTTAAAAAGAAAATCGAGAAAGTTTAGAAGATATTTAGAAGTTTTATAAGGATTAAAAACTGATTTATGACTGGAAAAGATTTCACAACATTTAAAACAAAATGTAGATTTCTTTAGATTTGTTATAAAAATTCCAGAAGTTGTTCAATATTTTGAATATCTTCAAGAAAACAAAAAAAAATTCATAAGATTTCTGACAAAATTTTCAATGATTTTTTTATTTTCAATAGAAGTTTTAAGAAAAAATTTTAAAAAGTTTCAAAAATGTAGATTTCCTAAGATTTGTTATAAAAATTTCAGAAGTTTTTTAATATTTTCAAGATCTTCAAGAAAACAAAAAAAAAATCATAAGATTTCTGACAACATTTTTAATGATCTTTTTATTTTTAATAGAAGTTTTACGAAGAAATTTTAAAAAGTTTCAAAAATGTAGATTTCTTAAGATTTGTTATAAAAATTTCAGAAGTTTTTTAGTATTTTGAATATCTTCAAGAAAACAAAAAAAAATCCTTACATTTCTGACAAAATTTTCAATGATCTTATTATTTTTTAATAGAAGTTTTAAGAAAAAATATAAAAAAGTTTCAAAAATCATATGTATCATTTCCTAAAATTTTGAAGAAGAACGTAAAAGGTTTTAGAGAAAAAATTTTCAATGTTGCGAGATTACAGAATGAAAAAAAAGAATAAGTTTAGGAGATAATTCAAAAGTTTTGAAAAGATATACAAATAACTCAAAAATTGAAAATATTTCCAAAAATTGGAAACAAAATGTAGATTTTCAAAGATTTTGAACCAAAAATTTTGAAGCTATCTGGATCTTTCAAATTTCTCGAAGGAATACAAAAAAATTCAATAAGATTCCTGTGAAAATTTTCAATAATTTTTTATTCAAAATGAATTCCAAGAGAAAATTGAAAAAATTCTTTAAATTAACATTTTCAAAAAGAGCGTAAACAATTTGAAACAGGATTTTTTCATTTTTGCCAGATTATAATATTTTCAAAAAATCTAGTAAGTTTAACAGATATTTGGAAGGTTCAAATAAATCAAAAATAATTCGAAGTTTCGAAAGATTATAAAACATTCAAAACAAAATTTGAATTTCTTGCGATTTTAAAAATAAGAAATTTAGAAGCTATTCAAGAATTCTGAAATTTTTGAAGGAATTACAGCATTTCTTTACATTTCTAGAAGAATTGAAAAAGGCTTTTCATCATGAAAAATTAATTTTATAAGAAAATTTCAAAATATATTAAAAGATTTCCAGAATCTTCAATAAATAATCGATGAGATTTTGAAGCAATTACAAAAAATCAGTACAAATTTAAATAATTTGCAATGTCTTTTAGAAATTTCAGAACTTTTGCAGAGATTCAAATTATTTCAAAAATTAAAATGATTTCCGATAATTTCTGTACATGAAAAATATAATAGTCTAGAAATATTTTTTTAGCATCAACCATAAATATACAATATTTTTTTTAATTCTACCAGACTTCCAAATTCATTCCTGAATTCTTTCAGAACAACCAGAATTTTTCCTAATATGTTATGAATTTCTGTAAAATAAAAAAATTTCTCTAAATTTTGCATACATAAAATCTTCAAAAATATTTATCAATTTTGTTATAAATTTTCAGGAAATTATATTTATATGAATTTATAAACAAACATTGCTTAATCGTTGGCTTATTTTTTTTTATTTTACTGGGCACCTCTACAAATTGTTCCTTTTGCCGAGAGAATTACCTCTGATTTGTGTCGGATTTAAAAAAAAAATATGAAGCTGTCGCCCAAGGACATTTTTTGCCAAATGACCTTGAATGTCCTTCAACTAATAGGACAAACATTTATCGGACAACTTGACTAATTTTTTTATGCCGAAAAGAATCAATTGACACTGCTTTCCTACAGAAAAAGAAACTAGCGAAAATTTAAGTGAATCAACATTTTATGGAGAAAATGACCTTGAGCCACCTCTCAATGTCATTGTAAAAATCTGAAAAAATTTGAGTGCAATATTGATTCATAAAGAACAAGAGTCATATGCATCAGAAATTAATGATCAATAAATAGCGGCACTATAATTAAGAATGGACATTTTTTCACTGAAATGACCTTGAGCCACCCTTGAATGTCAATGTAAAATTCTGAAAAAAAATCTGAGTGCAATATTGAATTGTAAAGAATACAACTCGTACACGCGAAAAATGAATAACTAATGAATAGAGTCAATTTAATTGCGAATGCGCATTTTTGCCCTATAATGACCTTGAGTGATCTCTAAATATTTTTTTTCAATTCTGCTACAAATCAGAGGTCATTCTTTTGGCAGAAGGAACCATTTTTAGGGGTGGCAAGTTGGATAAAAAAATGAGTCAAAAAAAATCTCAATATAGCTGTTCACGTATTACTAGAAATTAAAAATTGAAATTTTGGAATGGATTGTGATTTCATCTTTGGAACATACTTTGATGATAGTGTTCAGTTTCTGATGATGTTTCACTACCAGTAATCTAGAAAATTTTGGTTAATCTATTTTGTAAGAAAAGCCATTATATAATATTTTTCCGAAAGCTCTTGTGCTGTTATTGCGTGAAAAGTTTGTAAAACCTGTTCACAGTCTAGCGGCGACAGCATTACATTAGTTTTAGTAGAAATCGGATAGTTCCAAAGTTTGATGCCTTCGCCGATATTACTTTTCAACAGAATTTATTTTCGCCCTTTTCTCATAACCTTATATGGTACCTTATCTTACGGTGAGGCGTATAAAGTTTACACTTGTCTATTGAGTTTTCCATGTACGGCAACATACGGGTGATGACGCATTGAGCTAAAGTCCTTATAAAGTTCAGACGTCGTAATGTTAGGTGAAGTTGGATTCTGAGTTCCTCAGACATAAATTGCTTTTGTAGCACCTCTTGAAGGATTATATTTTCAACTACTTTATAATATTGCTAATCATAACAAAACTTAGATTATGTTATGAATTAGGACATAATGTTATGAATTATGACATTATATGTTATGACATTACATTACGTATATATGTTATGTATATATGTTATGTTATGTTATTACATTATATGTTATGACATTATGTTATGAATGAGGAAATAATTTTAAGTCCACTTTCATTTGTATTATCGTTACCTAAGAGAATGTTCATAAATGTAACGCAGCCCAAGATTTTCTCAAAAGAGGGGAAATAGCATGTTTTTTTCTTAAGATAGAGAAATAATAGGGGAATAAACTATTCTGAATAAAATGAATGTATGGTTACTATATTGAATTCAATATGAAACACATTGAATTATTCAAATTCATCAAATTTTCAAAAGAAGAGTTTATTTTGAAGTGAGGAATAATAATTTCCAACCAACAAAGATGACAGTTCCTCCACGAAAAATGGGTCTTCATTTTAAAGAAATGAATTTTTAACAAAACAGTTCAATTTTTGACCAAGAAAGATGACTTTCCTACATAAAATATAAATTTTTAACGGAAGACGCATTTTAATTCAGGTAAATTAAAAATAAAAAAACACTAATTTTCAACAAAATAGATCAAACCTCAATTAAACAGATGAATTTCAAAATGAGTAGGACAATTTTTATCTAAAAAAGGTATTTTTCAACCGAAAATGGAATCGACAGATTGTCAGGCTGAAAAATTAATTTCAAAGAAAGTTGTGTTCAGCCAAAAAAGACGAATTTTCAACGAAATAATTGAATATTTAACTAACAATATAAATTTACAACAACCAAGATTGATTTTCTAACAACAACAAAAAAACAAATTTTTACATAATATATCAATTTTCTACAAAATAGTTAATTTTTCAATCTAAAAAGGATAAATTTCTACCAAGAAAATCAATTTTCCACAAAGAAAATTAATTTTCAACCAAATGGTTGAATACATGAATTTTTCAAAAAGAAGTATAACTTGAAACGAAGTAGTTGATTTTTCAACCAAAAAGGTGAAGTCAAAAAAAGAAATGTAATACATGATATTCCAACTAAAAACGATTTTGTTTCAAAATTAGAAACGTATAAATTCAAAAAAGAAAGACAAATTTTCAACAAAATAGTTCAATTCTCACATTAAACAGAGTAATTTTCAACCAATTAGTTACATTTTTAACCAAAAAGTATGAATTTTTAAAAAATAAAATCAATTTTTATACAAAAAGCATGAATTTTCAACCAACTAATTTAATTTTTAACTGGACACGGTCAAAGATTAATTTTTACTAGCAGTTGTGTAGTTAAATTTTCATTCAAGAAAATTATTTTTCAACGAAGAACGAAGATTTTTTCTCAATAGTTTCAACATTCACAATACTTTTTTTCAATAATTTCAACATTCACAATAGTTATATTTTTAAGAAAGAGAAGAATTTCCAATTAAAGGAGGTTAATTTTGAACCAGATTGTTGAATTTGCATCTGAAAAAGATATATTTGAAGCGAAAATTATGAATTTACCACAAAAAAAAATTAATTTTCTAACCTAAATTATGCATTTTCAACATATTACATGAATTTTTCACCCAATATTGAATTTCGTTAATTATAAAGGTTTCATTTTTGACCAAAAATATTTTTTTTTAAATTACATTCCACCTAAGAAATGCCGAATTTCCAAAAAAACAATTCAATTTCCAACGAAAGTGGTCAATAAGCAAAACGAATTTTTAACAAAGTAATTCAACTTTCTACCAAAGAGGGGAATTTCAAACATTCAAAGATTAATTTTAACCAAATAGTTACTTTTTCAACCAAAAAAATTAATTTTAAACAAAGAAGTTATTTTTCAACCAAATAGTTTAATTTTCTACCAAATTCTTGAATTATCAAGACAAACAGACACAATTTTGAAAGAGAAGTACAATTTTAAACCCAAAAATATGAATTTTTAATAAAATGTTAAATCGTCTGACAAAAAATTGACTTTTTAAAAATTAGTTCAACTTTCAACTAGTTGTTGATTTTTCAACCAAAAAGGTGACTTGTCCTCAAAAAATGTAATAAATTATGTTTCAGCTCAAGGAAATTTTAATTTAAAATAAAAAACAAATGAATTTCAACAAGGAAAACGAATCTTCAACAAAATATTTAAATCTTGAGCTAGTACAGATTAATTTGCAACCAATCATTTGCATTTTCAATCATGAAAGATGAATTTTCAACAATAAATGTTTTTCAAAAAAAAAAAAAAATCAACAGTTTTAGTTAAAAAAAAGAAAAAATTTTCAAAAAAAAAACACAATTTCAACAAAATCGATTCGTTTCCAACCAAGGAGATGAATTTTCAACCAAAATTATGAATAATTATAATTAAAGGTTATTTTTTTTCTCCACATGATCTTCAAACAACATCTATATTTTCATAATACTGATTTTTGGTTTTCAAATTGTGAAAAAAATCAATATTCGAAAAAAAATTTCATTAGCTCGGTATCATGTATAGAAAAACAACTTACATCGATTATAATTAATTTTAAACATCTTGTTAACATCATAACATTAGAACATAAAATGATGAATCTTCAGAAAAAAAAAGAAATTTCAACAAAAGAGATCAACATTCGAACGAAGAAAAGAATTTTAAACCAAAAATAGTTATATTCTGTATTGTGGTTCTAATAATGCAATTCGAATTATAGCAAAAAGACCAGAAAAGAGAAAACTTTTTGAAAACAGGAAAAAAAATCAGAAATTTTTTTTAGCAAAGTGGATAACAGGAAAATTGGAAAAAGTGTAAATTCAGGAATGTGACGGTGATTTTGAAACTTATTAAGTTATTATTGAAGTATACCGTTTTAGGGCCATTCTTCGAAAAATTCGCAAACATGGTTAAATTTATTATGACGAAAAGTAGTAAATGTTATCTAAGTTCGTAAAGTTACTTTTATGGACGGCCCCTAAACTACAGAAGAAATTCACCTCTATATCGTTTATTTGAGCTACATGGTAACGTCGCTCGAAACATCTCAAAGATTATTATTTGACAATAAACTGGAAGTGCCAAAGAAAGAAAACATTTTCACTCCTGTTGTGTTTTATAACTTAAATTGAAGAGCTATTGTTACGAGGAGAAAAGTTGTTCTGCTGATAATACGTTTTATTTTGGTGATACCAATGCAACAAAAATGCATTCTTACAAACAAAAAGTGTATTAACAATCCTGAATTTGTTTTATAAAACATTTTTATGAATTCTCACTTATTCTCACTCCACTCGATTTGATAAATATTTTCTATCACTAATTTGAATATTCAAGTCACATTTTTGATTCATATTGACATTGTTCAACATAATTTCTGCATCTAAAATAAATGTATATTCTTGTCTTTCTGTATTTATCAATCAAGATTCGATTTATATCTATCAATAATAAAATTTTTATCATCAGTTGTTATCAGCTGTTCTCCACACGTCAAACTCAGTTCAGTAATTCCACTCTGCCACCCAGAGACCATCAGACGTTGCCAACATTATATAATTGAAATTGACAGCAGCAGCGTTAATAGTCACATGTTCCAATCGTGCTTTCAAACAAATACTGTCATAGCCAATGCGAAAAGCATAAATCTTGTTTCGATTAAAAATATACGTTTCTTTATCCTCAGCCCTTCCCTTGTAAGTAAAAACACATTTATCATTAAATCTGTATTCACAATCTGCAAAGTCCATAATTTTGGTCAATTCTGGATGAAATACATCAAAACTTGGGATAATTTTCAAAGCCTTTAAAGAACACTTTTCGTCTATAAAGTACAGATGTCCATCATTATCAACAGGATCATGAGCGTAGATCATACTTTTGATAAGTGAAGTTTGAAACATAATCTGTTTAGTTTTCCCATTCACTATCCAGCTAGTTTTTTCACCTTTATACGCAAAGTAAAATGTATCACCATCATCTTTCACTAGATGAGTAACATTTCTGAAACTGGCTAGTCTTGGAAGTTCCTGAAGAATATCTTCTTCTTGTCTAACATAGTGAATCTTATTGTTAATAATTACATAAATGGTATTATTACCGTCAAAAACTATATTTTCTTCCAAGTCGTTAAACGAAAGGATACTTTTTTTCCAAATTGTTTCGTCATTATCTAGTATGAAGACACCTAAACGATAATAATTACTGAATAAGATGTTTCCAAAAATATCCAAACTTAACCTTGATGTGGAAATTTCAATTTTTTTCTCATAGATTAGCTCGTGGTTGTCGTATATTGATAATTTATCATCTTGCAATGCTACAAACTTATCGGCTCTAGAAATCACTTCCACATAATTTCCACTTGTGTTCCCGAATTTGTAAAATTGCAGCATGCCTTTCGAACACTCTTGGATCTCCTGAGTTGTGGAGTCCTTTCCAAAATTCAATATTATGCAAAATGTCACAAACAAGAAAGGGTTTTTCATTCTTCACAAGTTTATCCTGTAAAACAATATAGGATGACACAGTCTGAAGTCTTTAGTCAGAAAGTACAATTCTGAAGAAAATTTTTTGATTACGAAATTTATTTATACAGTAAACTAACCTTTTATGGAATTGGAAATACTCTCTTCAACTGACAGAAATCGTACCAAAGTTTCAACTGAAAATAATTTCTGCTTGCCAAGCTACATATCTGTATACATGAATAATCAATATTTATCGTCAAATGAAGGCCAAACGTCCGCTGCGCAAATTATATGATTATATTGAAAGATTATCTAACTTTACATCAAGATAAAAAACAAACGAGAAAAAAGTGCAATGCGCACCTTAACTTATGGTTTAATAATTGTTAAGGAATTCAGCTCTATCAAAGAACATAATTATTAGAAAAATATTGGTTTCTCTATTTTCAATATTTTCTCCATAACCGAAGATCTATAATTTTGACTCCATTCAGATCATAAACAACAAAACAAGAAATCACTTTTATAGCTTTTATTTATGTCATAAACTGCTGCTTCCACTTTCCAACAATTCAGAAGCCCTTCAGAACACTCCATAATCATACAAGTTTTGGACTCTTTCCCAAAATTATATTTTATACAGACATTTCGAAGTGACAAAAACAACAATAAACTTTTAATGCTTTCAAATTTCAACCTGCAAAAAAAGAGTACAACTAGAATTGAATAATAATAATTTCGAAATCGTCCCTTTCAGCTATTTGGTAGTTTAATTTTAAGTGCAGGACATGTGTCTGATTTTTTTATTTAAAAAAGTAATCTTTTGAATTGAAGAGGATAAACTTTTTTCCAGCCGATAACAGCTGAAGTTAAACTGGAAGTAATTATAGCTACACATTCAAAATTGTATACATTGTAATCTTTATTTATATATATATATATATATATTTGTATACATATAGAATAGATCTTCATCGCGAAACGAAAGCCTAAGTTTTATTACTAGCATGATACATAATCAATTATCGCACTCAAATTCCGCATCATTATTATTAAACGATTTTTTAATTGACACAAAATCTAATTTATTTTTAGACAAATTATAAACATATCATTCTGAATTCAAATCGAGTATTACAATTTGGAAGCCCACAGTCCGTTGGATGTTGCTAACAGCATTGCATTGCCGATCATTGCACCAACATTATTTGTAACATTGTTTAAGTCTGCAATCAGACAAACATGTGGAGAATAAGCAAGATTGTTTTTCCTTAAACGATAAATCTTGTTTTTATTGAAGAAATAATCAAAACCACTACCCGTTTGAGCTTCAATAATAAATGTAGCGTCATGTCGGTAATCACATCTTCAAAATGCATAATTTCCCTTAATCCTGGTTCATCATATTTATCTACCTCATCATTTTCTTGAATTGTAAATCCCTTCATATTACAGTTTTGATCTATCAAAAATAAATTACCACTTGTATAATGATCTACCGGAACGTAATTTAAGTATTTAATATTCGATAACTGCATGATAGTCCGTTCGGTTGCTGCACTGACAATCCAACTAGTTTTTTCAGTATCATGTGCAAAGTAAAAGTTCTTCCCATCACCTTCTACTAGGCGTGTAATATTGTTAAAATGTTTGAATCTAGGAAAAAATCTCAAATACTTGTCTGCATTTGTAGCGTAATGAATATTACCACTAACAATCACATACATAGTATTCCTATCATCAAATGCAAAGCTTCCTCCCATTGGTCCAGGTACTGTTCGGCGTTTCCAAATAAATTCATCGTTTTCGGGTATGTAAATACCGCAATTTTTATTGGTGGTAAATGAAATGTTCTTAAATAAATCCAAATTTAGTTTCCTTGTGGAAAACGGAAAGCGCTTTTGGATTTTTGGTTTGAAATTCTCGAAAGTTTGTCAATAGATTGGTCCAAGCGTCTCGAAGACGTGAACAATTACAGCAAATGCTGTACTGTTATATTCCCAATATAAAAAAATCCTCTGATGAACAAGGAAACTCATTTTGTTGGAAAATTTAAAAACGATATTGGCAGGTTATGGTAGATCATGCAAAGTTCTTAATTCTGTCAATCAATGCGTCTCCAAAACGCGAACAGCCATGTCAGATACAGTAGTGTAGTATTCCTAATATAAACAAAGTTTTTCTCATACAAACAAAATAAACCATTTTTTGAAACTTCATAAATCGGTACTGGTAGGTCATAAAAGGTACATGAATAGGTCAATCGATGCGTCCCAAGGACGCGAACAAATACTATACATGTAATATTGTCGTATTTTGGATATCAAAACAAATTTTCTCATATACCATTATACCATTAAGCCGTTTCCCTTTCGGCGAGCCTCTAGGGGTAGGCGTGACACTACCCGATTCGGGTAGTGTTTCTAGGTGGATAGTTTCTTGTAGTAAATAACTACAAGTAAGGGCTCACCACTCCCACGACGCCAACAGCACACAGTAGTATTATTCCCGAATGGTCACCCATCCAAGTATTAACCGCGCCCAACACTGCTTAACTTCAGTGATGTAACGGGAACTGGTGTTTCCAGCGTGGCATGGCCGTTGCCATCATATAAAAAGAATAAATCATTTTGTTTTAATTCGAGAATAGGTACTGGTGGGTCATACAAGGCTTATCAATAGGTCAATCGATGCGTCTCAGGGACGCGAAGAAATACACTGAATATAATATTGCCGTATTTTGAATATCAAAAAAGTTTTTCTCATATAAACAGAATGAACCATGTTTTTTAAACTTTATAAATCGGTACCGATAGGACATAAGACTTTCAACAATAGGTCGATTGATTGCATCTTAGAAATACGAACAAATACGCTAGATATCTTATTGTTGAATTTTGAATATCAAAACATTTTTTTTTTTTTCTATAAAAAAGGTGAAATTATTCTTTTAAAATCTCTGAACTCAAGAAAAAACTACTTCTAAATGATCGATCCAACTCAAAATTACACACACACACACACACACTAACATTCCTGAAAAATTTCATTTTTGAGCTCTTTGGGTCAACTTGTATCGAAATATGTCGAAAAAGTAGATTTGAAAATTTAGGTCATTACATTGCTTTGAGCAAGCAATTTGTCAAAAAAAGCGCACTCAAAGTTATTTTGAATTTTGTTTTCTGATTTCTACTCAATGTGCAGGTTTTTGCGTGGGGATAGTGAGACCGCGTTAAAAAATTAATATCTTCCAAAGTTAGAGATTTTCCATCAGTTTTTTTTTCTTGCCACAAAAACTTACAAGAAATAAAAATATTGATTCAAAAAAATGAATGTAGAAACATACTTTCAAGCAAAGAATGTTATCAAACATTTTTCTTTGGTTTTTTTGAGTCCCTTTTCTAAATTTTGTTTGTTTTTGTATTGCATTTAAAAGCTTCAAAAATTAGTAAAATTCTATCCGCGGTTTTAGAGATATAGCGTTTTTCAAAAAATTGTTCTCAACATTTGAAGTTCTTTACCTACATGAATTTTAAAAATTCTGGAACAATATTTTGAACATAACCTGAGCTGACGTGACACTACAGTTTCACAAAGTTTCATTAAAATTACTAGAACCCTTTCAAGTCTGATATTCAGGAAATGGATGAACACAGTTCATTTTTAGAAGGATTAATAAACAAATAATTTTCTTTGTGTAATACACGGAAAAAAATCTTTAACTGAACCATTTAAAATGATGCAAAGGTATTGGAAAAATCTTTAGAATAGGGAATTTCGGGAAAAATCAATTTTGTCTATTATTATTTAATAATCAAATTTTCAAATCTTTAAAACAAAGATATTATACAGGTGAAATCAAAATGATGAAAGTCTTAATATAGCGATACTTGAATAGGAATAATTTTGACAGAGCTTTAAAATGTATAGTTGATTTCGTAGTGTACGTTAAAATTATAAATATCAGAATCGACTGATTGAAATAAAAATTATTTGAATCGACAGTAGGTTTTAAAATTTTTATAATTTTTCAAAACTTTGAAAAAACTTCAAAACTTCTCCGCTTTTCTTAATGATCAGAAAATTCAACGCGATATTTCAATTTTTCATGACATTTGAAATTAAAGAAGTTTGAAAGCCAATTCAAAGATTTATAAATCTATTAATAGCGGAAACAGTTAAATGTATCCAAAAGACAAGTTACATTGTCAAATATATTTTAAAACTATTTTTAATGATATAAATAATCTAATTTTAGCACTATAATTATGGGTTTCAAAATGAAATTCACTAAAATTTAAATTAACTTAATTCCTAAAAATTCAGACTGGACATTGAACAAAATTGATATTTCAAGAACAATAAAAACCTATAGGGTTAAGTGATGATTACGTGAAAATATTTTCGTTAAACCTTACACCGCCTACTGCGTGACAGATAATTGAAACTAAGAAAATATATATATGGACTTTTTCATATATAGAAAGAAAGTAAAACTGACCTGAGCTTCTGGGAAAAATACAGGAATAAACGGCAGTTTGAAAGGTCTTTTGTCTTTGGGGTAGTAACGACGTTCGAGAAAGTTTAACTAAAACAGACTGAATTTATACTTAATTAGTCAGTGGGCAGCACTGCTGTCATGATTTGATAAATATATCACAGGAAGAGAAGTAATCAACTACATATCAGTATGCGAGAGAGTCTATAGTGTAGATTAGAGTTCTTGAATAATAATTAGGATCAAAATAATTTGTCAAAATACTAACACTGTGTATGCAATGATGACCTTGTAATTAGTATTCTGTTAAATTTATGAAATAGAGCGTAAACTGCAAATTACAAATCCCAAAAATGGGGTTTATAATACGATTTTTGGCAATTGTTTTAAACAATATGTAGGTATTTAATTCTTGATGTTTGCCTGAAGGCTGCTCTGTTATTCTATTGACCATCCAACTCTTTTTTCACTGTCATAAACAAAATAAAAGTTACTCTTACCACCGTAGTAAAAATGAGCCACGTTATATCAGATACTGAGGTTTATTTTTTATATAAGAAGCATTCATGAAGAGTACTTTACAACTATTAATCTATTGTTTCATACATCTACACATTTTATTGATTACCACTTGTTAGAACATATTATATTAGACGTTGCTAAGACAATATATTTACTGCTAGCTGCAGCAGCAATAATAGCATCATTACCTAATTCTAATCTTGAACACAGATAGTCAAAAGAGCTTCTTAAATGAATGCGATAAACCTTGTTTTTATTAAAAAAATAAGTTTCGTCACCTACCTATGTATACGTTTCTTCATCCTCAACCATCCTATAGTAACTAAAAATGCTTCATCATTAAATCTCTATTCACAATTTGCAATGTGCATAATTTTGGTCAATTCTGAAGAAGTTTGAACAAAATACATTGAAACTTTGAGTAATTTTTAAAGCCTCTGAAGAACACTCATACTTCTTGTGAAGAAAGTACTAGTAGTATCCATATGCGGTACCACCACTAGTATCCATATGTAGCAATGAAAGAATCCTGAGCATAAATCATACTTTTGACAAGTGCGTTGAATTTTCAAAATTAGCATGTCTCGAAAGCTTTTGTGCAACTCTCTTCTAGTCTAAGTTAATACATCTTAATTTCAAGGGCATATCGCAGTCATTCGCGTGACCAATTACTACATGTTATTATACTTGACTGCTTTGAGATTAGAGAAACGTTAAAATAATGTATTCTTATAATTCTATTTTAGCTAGGGCTCTGAAGCTCTGTTTTCTGTTACATGTCAAATTAAAAACCAGTGAAATTACACCATATCTGGTTTCAGGTCATTTCGAAAAATGAAACTGAAAGCCTGTAACATTGTCTTTCTAGTATTCCCATTATATACTTAGCTGATATTGTAATGGCCATGAAACATAAAAATCAATAACATGCCCACTTACCAAAAACTTTCATAAGGAAGGTTGAAGTTACTTATATTACCGTAAAATAGATGGGTCATACATATACATATATATATATAAAATCGACTAAACGAGGGAGAAATTGAAAACATGAGTCTTAATTTTTTGCATAGGAAATTCCACCATTAACAGTTACATGAATAGTATCATTATCATTAAATGCCAAACATTCTTCCATACATGAAGGTACACATTTTTTTCCTAAATGAACTTTCCAATATTATCATTATTTTTTGATATATAAATGACTGGCATATTTTTTTAACCTAACACAATATTGTGGAATACATTGTTTAGTTGGAATAATAACTTTTTGAAATAAAAATATGAAAATGGTGTACAAGTGACATTAGTTTCCAGAAAAAAATTGAACTTTGTAGAACCGTTTATCATATATTTGATAAGTAAAGTCTAAAGTATAATTCGCTTACTTTTTTCTCTCAATTGGCTATTTTTCACATCTAGATGCAAAGTAAAATGTATTTCCATCATCTACTTAGCAATTCTAGAAAGTTCCTGAAGAGCATATACTCTTTTTCCAACATAGTGAATCTTATTAATGATAATTACATAAATGCTATTATTTCCGTCAAAAAATATATTGTCTTTCATATCATTCAACGAAAGGATACATCTTCGTCAAACTATTTTTTCATGATCAGGAGCATAAATATCTAAGCGATGGAAATTACTGAATACGATTTTTTCGAAAATATTCGAACTGAATCTTGATGGCAAGTTTGATTTTTTGTTATAGAGTAGGTCATAATTTTCGAATATTGATAACGTATCATCTTGCCATGCAACAAATTTTCCTGGTCAAGAAATTACTTTTACGAAATTTCCACTTGTGTGCCCACCTCTATAAATTTGCAGTATTCCTTTTGAACACTAATCCCTTGAGCTGTAGATTCCTTTCCAAAATTCAGAATTATGTAAAAAGTACAAATAGTCACAAACGAAAAATCATGTTCTAATTTCAAAGAATTTAGCTTCTAAAAAGTATAGAATTAAGTATTCTGAAGACTTTAGCCGGAAAATACATTTTTGAAGAAAGAAACTTTCGATCAAAACATTTTTATCTTTTGAAAACTATCCTGTTCTGGAAATTAAAATAGTTTCATTTGACCAGCAGAGGCCTGAAGTCAGTTACCAAATGGATCAGATATTGTTATAAAATCCAGAAATTGAACGCTCAAAACGTGTGTTTGAAGGACACAATTTCAAGACAATTTCACAATTTCACAATTCCAAAAACAAACTGAATATCTGTTTTGTGTTGATGGCTAGGACAAAAGGCGGCATGATTTCAAAAGCATATTTACATACGGAAAAAGTTACGCTCTGTCCAGTTTTTCACTTGCAAAGTAATTAAAAGCGGCCAAAATGTTCTTCTACATTGTATAATTATTTTGGGAAAATTAATCTGTATGATAATGATGAGAAAGGAGTACAAAACGATGGCATATGTAATTCTAAGAGAACAAAAATCGCTGCTCATGTTATATTGTTTCGAATACGGCCGAATATTATCATATTTCACTTTTCGGTTAACATGTCTCATAATCCTGACGTATAGGAAAAAAGTCGGTCAAAGGATTTGTTTTGAAGACATGAGGATCCTTTAGGGTGACTTGGTTCAGTTCTTGGGTACACAACAAGTAAATTTTGCGTTTACATGTAGCGCAAAAAGTCAGCTGAAAATACAGAAAATCTGGAGGGTTGACCCAGAAACATTAACAGCAAATAGCTATAATGCGAAACTATTTTTTATATTGAGCTTACATTTTTCGAACGCTTTCATCCGGATAGAAGACATATATTCAGATTCCTTAAAAAATGTGCATGATGTATTGCAAAAATAATCAAACATTCTAAAAAAGTTATTGTAGCAGGCTTTTAAAATCATACTAGCCTTGATCATACAAGCCTTTATTCCAGGCATCGACGCTACACAACTATCCAGTTCAGAATAACTCTAAAATATTGTGCTTCAAAAAACGTTCTTGCACTCAGAGTAGAAAGAAAAAAATTGAAATGTGCATCTTAGCTTCTACGTAAGTGAGTTATACTTACAAATTGCAGTTCTATGGGAGAACAGAGATTATTCGAAACATAGGTTTCCTCATGGTCAGTCTCGTGGAAAATAACAAGAGTCTTACATAGAATTTGGTTTATTGGTAATCCTTAGTTCCATTTATCTTTATTTTTGTATCACCACTTGTAAGACCACAGTCCATTAGAAGTTGCCAGCATAATATGACGACTTTGTGATGCACCAGCATTAATAGTACAATTACTTAATTTTGCAAACAGACAAACTTGTACATTATCAGAAAGATCGCTAGTGTAAAAGCGATAAAGCCTGTCTTTATTGAAAAAAAAATTCCGATCATTATCTTTCGCTGACTGGAATACAAATTTACCAGAAGGACGTCCATATTCGCAACACTCGAAATGCATAATCTTGATCAAGTTTGGTTTAGAATATTTATGTACAGTCAGTTCAGAAGGAACTTTAAAAGCCTTCATAGTACAATTTTTGCTTACAAGAAATATCATGCCCCTCTTATAATCATCACTAATCGAAACGTAATTCAAGTATTTAATACTTGATGTCTGCATGATAGCCTGTTCAGTTACTCCATTCACTATTCTGGTAGTTTTTTCACTATTATGTGCAAAGTAAAAATTATTTCTATAACCTGCTACTAGGTGTGTAACATTTTTGAAACGGTCTAATCGAGGAAGAAATGTGAAAAATTCGTCTGTATCTTTAGCATGGGAGATCCCATAATTAGTGATTGCATAGATAGTGTTATAGTCATCAACTGCCAGATTTTCTTGTATTACAAAATATTGGAATTGTTCTTCCTGATGGCGTTTCCAAATTAATTCATCGGTTTCAGGTATGTAAATACCCAAAACCTTTTCAAAGGGAAATAAAATGTTCTCAAATAAATCCAGATTTAGTCTATCTGGGGAAACAGGAAGAGACTTTTGAATAATTGGCTTTGAGTAATTTTCGAAAATTGTTAATATGTTCCCATGCAATGTAACAAAGTGATTTTTTCTAGCAATAATTTCATTGTAATCTCCACAAGTGCCTTCAACTTGCTCAAATTGGATTCTCCTAAACCCGTCACACTTATTGACATCTTCGCCTATTGTCTCTTTTGCAAAATAAGATATAATAAACGTAATCATAAACATTGAAAAAATTCTCATTTTTCTGCAGTGCCTTTTTTATCTGGTAGAAAGAGCTCCTCCTGCAATAAAATATATGCTTGAAACAATTGATATGTAGATATATTTATTTTATAATTGATTTTGAGTTTTGTTTATATATTCATTCGCAATATTCATTATTAAAATCCTGCATATTATTGTTTCTATTCAATGAAATTACATTCAGATTATGTTATTACCGATTGCAACATGTTCATAGAAAACAAAATTAACACTAGAAATATAATTTACAGATCAAAAGTATGCTGATAAAAACTTTTTCAATAGTAGATTTTTTATTTTTACATTCAGTAAAGCGAAACATCTAAATAAGAAAACGTATTTTGCATGGCTCGGCAGGTCATTTAATTTTACATTGAGTGAGCTTAAGTTCGAAGGATTTCATCAATCGAGGCTCAAAATAGACAACCTTGTGTTTATGATTTTAAATTGATCTAATGATTTGAAATTTTTAGTTTTATATGAATAATTAACCTGCATGTAGTCGTCCACAAAAATTTGCGAAAATGCAACAGAGGATGCACTATTCGTCCCGAAAATTCAAAATTATAATAAAATATAAATTTTTATACAAGAAATACTATGACTTCACGATAAAGTGTACGGCACAAACAAAGTGAAATATTGCTATGCGTTTATAATTACTATTATGAAACCAAATGATGATTCTTCACGTAGATACATTACAATAAATATATATACACAAAGACGCCAAACTTCATAAAATTCTTTATTTTATTTAAATAACTATTTGAAGCAGATGAAGAAATAACAACAAAATTAACTTTGCAGAAAAAAAATGAATCCGAAGAAATGTAACAGAAAGGAAATAAAACTGACCTTGGTTTCTGGCAAAAATACACAGTTTTTACGAGAATGAACGGCGCTTTAAAAGGTCATCTCTCTTTGAAATCGCAACCATGTTAGCATAAGTTCAACTTGGACAGACTGGATTTATATGCACTGAGTGAGCCGACCCGCGGTAATCATTTGACCTCAAAATATCATAGTAGGAGAAATAAACCACAGAATATCAGTAACATTTTTTCAATATATGCAACATGTATAAACAGTGCTTCGCAATTCTTAATTTATAGTTTTCTTAACTTATATTTTTCTATCACCATTTGGGAGAACACAATCCATTAGAGATGCCTGATTTACTGTCAGATTTTAAGAAATATGAGGACTTTCTTTTAAAAGTATTTCATCCTTTTCTAGTAAATAAATTCTTAAATTAGAATTAAAAGTAAATGGAATCATCTCTAAATAAATCGAAATTTATTCTTCTTTTGGAAATCTTAAGATTTTTTCGCAAGATCGGCTCAAAATGGTGTCACATAGACAAAATAAAAGTTACTTCTATCACCGTAGTAGAAATGAGCCACAGCATTTCACGCACTGATGTTTATTTTTAATATAAGAAAAATTCATACACAATATTTTCACAAATAGTAATCTATTGATTCATTCATCTATATATTTTTTACCATCACTTGTAATAACACAGTCTATTAGGCGTTTTCAAAATAATATAGTTACTGTTAGTTGCAGCAGCATTAGCAGTAACACTATCTAATTGTATTTCGCGCCTCCTCCTCTAGATCATCATGTAGTACCCCC
>CAKNXH010002177.1:90480-104870 GCA_932178445.1 Andricus quercusramuli | reverse complement strand
TTATAATAGAACTTCACTTACAGGTAAGTTCGTTTAATTATTAAATTTTGCTCTCAAACATAAACTGTCAAAATAGTTTTTTTAACAAATGCAATAAAATATTGTTTTTAAATAATGATTAAGTTTTGTCACCTACCTACATACACGGCTTTTTATCGCCAGCCTTCCTTCAGTATTTAAAAACACATTCATCATTACATTTGCATTTACAATCTGCAAAGTGCATAATCTTGAGTAATTTTGGACGAATTACATTAAAACTTACATTATTTTTTAAAGCTTTTGAAGAATACTTTTTGTCTATGAAGTACATATGACCATCATTAGCAATGAAAGGATCCTGAGCGATTATCAGAGGCACATGCCATGTTATCATATGACCAATTATTACATGTTATTACGTTTGGCGGCTTCATAATCAGAAAAATGATTATATTGTGCTGAAGCTTTAGAAAATGGTTAAAAACTCATAAGGGCACATCTGTTGAAATTATTTATTTAAATGTTTTGAAGAATATCCAAACCTAATCTTTATGTGGTAGTTCCAATTTCTCTTTCATATATTTCTCATATAACAATCATTGATTTCTTGAGCTGTCGATTCTTACACAAAATGCAGTATTACGCGAAAATTGCAAATAGTAAAAAAAGAAAGACAATTTTTTATTTTCAAAGGAATTATAAACTAGCATGTCAGAAAAGTCAGACGATGTATTCTGAATTCTTGAGTCTGGGAATACATTTTTAAAACAACTTTTCCAGTCGCAAAATTTTCATGTTTAGTAAACTAGCCTGTTCTTTGAATACTTTCTCAACGTTTACAGAAATCGTGTCAAAGATTCGGTTGAGAACGATAATAATTTCGTTTTATTTTAATATTATCTAGCTTTGCTCTCGGACAAGAAGCAATCAAAAAATTGGACTATGGCACCTTAAGTTACAAGTTATTTACACCATGAAAATTAAATTCTAAACAGAACAGAAAGTAATTTATTCAAGTTTTTGGACCATAAAGCTACATACATTTAAACAATGGCATTGAGGATTCATCTATCCGTACTAAAATTGATATTCGAGTAGAACTTCTAGGATTCAGAGTGATTTTTTATACTTTTTCATGATTATCAATCACGTTCACGTTTCCCAAAGTCCGTTAGACGTTGCCAGAATGAAAGAATGACTGTACTCTACACCAGCAGTAATATTAAGCTTATCAAGTTCTGCATAGAGACAAATACTGTAAATTTCACCAATATTTGCTCTAGAAAGGCTATTAATCTTGTTTTGATTGAAACAATAGTGCGTTATCGTAGGGCCTGTAGACTTCTGAGGTGTACGTACAAATTTAGCAGAAGTTCTATAATCGCCAACTTCAAAATTCATGATTTTGTACAAATCTGGTTCAGCATATTCATATTTAGTTGATTCTGAGGAAACTACGAAAGACTTCATAGTACACTTTCCATTTAGAACAATTATAATACCCCTTCCGTTAAAAATAGTATCTTCCCAAACATGATTCAGGTACTTAATACTTGATGTCTGCAATATAGTCTGTTGGCTTGCTCCATCGACTATCCAAATTGTTTTTTCACTGCTCGGCGCGATATAGAAAAAAATTTTGTTTATGTCCTTGTACTAGGTGTGTAACATTTTCAAAACCTTGCAACCGAGGATGAAATTCCAGATAGCACCCTTTAATTTTCTTATCAAATGAAGGCTTAAAGTCGCATCAACTGCAGTGGTCATTAGCGTCTACAATAGGTTTGATACAATAAGTGTTTGTAGAAGAAACATTATGTGCAGTTCCCTGATAGGTAGTATTCGATACTGATCGCTAATATAAATATTAAACACGGTTAATATATGTAAAAGTTCACAAAAAAAGGATGATACATGAACACTGTACGAGATTTCCTCTAAATGAGATGCGGAATATCGATCGATTGGAGATACTTGAGTACATCATTGAATGTGTTTGGGTCAGACAGCATTTTCTTGAAGTCAGTCCCGATTTTGAGATAAATGTGTTTATCGTTGTATTTGTTGCAGTCAACCAATATATGACGCATGGAGACAGAAACTTGATAGAGATCAAATCGTTCTGGCCCAGTTTTGGTGATTAAGTGGGATTGGGTTAAGTTGAAGTGCCCAATTCGCATCCTAGTTGGCGTAACTCAGTCTCTACGGTTTTCTAAGATGATTTCATTTTTTGGGAAAAAATCTTCCCTAACCAAGTGCAGCTTGCTGTTGTTGGAGGATTCATAATTGTCATTCCTGAAGGTTTTGATAGCTTGACATATATATTTCTTGAAGTCTTCATGATATATAGGAACCGGCACGTTAGGCACAGGGAGTAAACATGTTGATTTGGCTAGAACGTCTGCAGTCTAGTTTCCTTCGATTCCTAGATGAGACAGTATCCATATTAAGATGATTTCCTTTCCTTGATTTCTCAAGGTCCAATATGTTTCTTGAATTTCTTGCACTATGTGATCAAATTTGTTGGTGTTCTATATAATTCATCGCTTTCAAAATAGCGTAAGACTCGCACCTCAATATACTGAAGCAATCCTGTAATTTATACTGAAATTGGTTTTCAGGTGTAACCATGGCGCATCCACATCCAGTGTTTGATTTTGAACCATCAGTATAAATGGGTATGTGATTTGGAAATCTGTTTAGTATTTCTGCAAACGCAGGTCTGTATTCAGTCGGATCAGTTTCATTTCTGGGCAGTTCCTTCAAATCAGTAATTACAGTGAGACCTGCAAATTCCCAATGGGAAAAATTGTAAAATCTTCTGGGAGCAATTGTTGGCATTTCGATGTTTGATTCTTGTAGATGAGTCACAATTCTGACGTAGAAAGGCACATATGATTTTGGATGTTTCTTGTACAAGTCGTGGTATTACCCCAAGAAGATGTTCTCATATGCAGGATTAGTTGGTGTGGAGGCTATTGCAATAGCGTAAGTCAGGCTAAGCTGCTTTCTTCTGGTAGCTAGTGGTAGTTCTTGAGTTTCTGCGAGAATTCTGCTTGTAGGGCTGGAAAAGAATGCTTCCAAAGCAATTTTCAGGCCTGTATTATGTATGGGAGAGATCGTGTCTATATCACTAGGTTTGGCAGAGTTATAAATTGAGGATCCATAATCCAGTTTAGATCTGATAACAGCCTTGTAGTTGTTGGCTAGTATTTTTTGGTCTGCTCCCCAATTTCTTTTGGCAAGGGTTTTAATAATATTGAGTCTGCGTTTGCAATCACCTTTTAGGTATCTGACGTGGGGGTGCCATGTGAGTTTTTTGTCAAAGATAAGCCTAAAAATCCTGATTGTTTCTACAACTTTCAATGCATAATTATCTAAGAATAATCTCGGATTTTGATTATCTGATCTATTTTTAGAGAATAAGATACAGGTGGTTTTTGTTTTTGAAAATATAAAGCCGGTCCTGCCAGCCCAACCTTGCAGTTTATTCAGACAGTCTTGAATGAATCCCTGTGTTGTTTTTAGATCTCTTCCACTACAGAAGATTGTCGTATCGTCGGCAAAAATACTTTTTTTTTACAGGTCGAGGAATACAGAGCGTTACATCATTGAATGTAATGAGAAATAGCGTGACACTCGAAACAGATCCTTGGGGAACTCCATTGTCGAGTTCAGTTTCTTTTGAAAGGTAACCATTTACTCTGACTTGTATGAATCTTTTAAGAAGGAAATTTTTAATAAAAATTAATAAATGAACCATCAACACACTTTTTAAGTAAGATTTTTAAGATGCGATGTTTTCAGACCATTTCATAGCACTTTTCAATATCTAGGGAAACAGCTAAGAGATGTTGGTCACTGATGAATGCGTCTCGTATATCAGTTTCAAGTTGCGCAAGAGGATAAAGTGTAGATCGATGTTGTCGGAAAGCACTGTGATTCATATTGAAGAATTTTTCTTTCTCCAAAAACCATCTGAGTCTTCTATTTATCATTTTTTCCATTAACTTGCACATATTACACGTTAACGAATCTGTTGCGATATTACCATCAGATTTGATTAAGGTTGTGATCCGAACAGTGGATGACGTTCCCTCGATTATGTTGATCTTCTTCCACACCTCTGAGCTTGGAGTGTTGTATTTTAGAGAAGAAGTATAGTCAACCCAAGAACTTCTATTACTTTGCTTATTTACCTTCCGTGAACTGGCTCGAAGTTTCTTAAATTCGATTTTGTTTTTGAGTGTCTTGTGCTTTTTATAGACATTATAAGCGTGCTTAAATGATTGATGGGTCGTTTTTGGTATAGATTCATCCGCTGCCTCTGTAATGGCATCAACTAATGCATTAACGATATCATCAATTTCGTGTGGAAAGTGATCACTGTTGTAAAGGTCCTCAGAGGATTCCCAATTTATATTTTGGGCTATACTTGCACTGCATACTGATAGATCAATTGAACTGTACGTAGCATTTGAGATATTAAAACGCGTAGGTTGATTTTTGTTCAGAAGGACAACGTCAAGTTCATCCAAAAACTGTTCAATTATCCTGCCTCTGGCGTCAGTGTGGTTTGAGCCCCAGAGAGAATTATGGCAAATAAAATCTCCAAGCAGAATAAATGGTTTGGGAAGTTGATCAGTAAGGTGTTTTAGCTCAAGAAGACTTATTTCCTATCGATTTGGAATGTCTACATTGCAAATGCATATTTTAGATGGGGTGAGGATAGACAGGGCGATAGCTTCAAGGTTACTATTGAGCTGGACTTCTTTAATGTAAATTGCGACGCCACCACTGGCAAAATTTTTATTCGAGCGATTTTTAAAAATGGACGTAAAGTTCCTAATTGGTGCGCAAAATGAATCCTTGAAATTTATTCCTTGGAAACACATTATAGATGGAAATTGATCTTTAATGAGTAATTTAAGAAATTCGCGTCGAGGGTAGAACCCATTTAGGTTCCACTGAATAATTTTCAAGGCCATTACTAGGAATTAAGTATCACGGTTTTCGTTATCTTTCGAAATTGAGAGTGACTCTTTATCAGAGCTGATGTTTTCGTCACCTACCGAAGATTTCTGAAGTTTGTTAAGAATTTTGGTGCATCTGATTTTTGCTATGCGCTCTGTTAGGCTCGGATATGATTCTTTCATCATCGGAACCGAGGCTCGGGTATTGTCAGTATATTCTTTGGCGATGTAAGCTGGATCTGAGGCTCCTTTTACCTTATCAAAGAAACTTTTGAATTGTAAGTAGTTAATGGGGTATTTTTCTGGTGAATCTTCAATAATTGATTTTATTGAACCTAGCAGTTCATCATTGGTTTTGCTATTTGTGTTTTGTAGAAGAATCCTTTATTTTCTTCTTCTTCTTAGACGTAACTTTTTGGAAGGGTTCTTCGATATTTGTGGGGTTTTTATTTTCGAGATTTTGTTCCAGATTTCGTGGAATTTCCGAATTTTTAGATGAAGAGCTAGTAGAGTGGGGACGTTTCAGTCCTGCATTTAGGGAGTCCACGCCTTCCATGACCTCAGGGCCTGGGACTGAAGGGATGGTTTTGCAGTTCTTTGCAATGTGTCCTGATTGTTTGCATAAAAAGCACGTTACAGTATCAGTAGATAGGTAGATCCAATATGAAGTGTCATCATAAGTTACTTGTAAGGATTCTGGTATATTTGAGACACTGTCAGGGTGGATGTATATCTGTCTTCTAAAACTTAAGACGTGAGCAAAGCCTGGGCCGGACAGTCCAGCTCTTAGAAAGGTTACTGTAGATGCTGTCACTATTCCAATATCTTCTAGTGATTTCTTGAGTACAGAGTGTGGAATGACAGGACATACGTTAGATAGGATTAGCCGTTTATTTCGAAATATCAAGGGTCTTATTTCCAAAGTGTGTTCACCTATGTTTATAGTCGTGTCCTTTTCTGTGAGGGCATCGGCAGTTTCTTTACTATCTAAGAACATACATACCCTTCAATTGGAGATTCTAGAAGCAAACCTAATACTGCTGGGACTGACGTGAAGTCCCACAGCATTCGCATATTCATCTATAGAGATACCTTGAATACAGTCAATAACAATAGCCTGGTCTTTCTTAGGGAATGAATCACGTTCCGCAGCGTCGGCATAACTACCTTCAACTTGGTGTAATTTGACATTCCCAAACACGTCGCATCTTTCTACATCTTCAGCTACTGTCTCTCCTCTAAAATTTGATATAATGCACATAATCATAAAAATGGAAAAAGTTCTCATTTTTCTATACTGCATTTTTTATCTGGTACAAAGAGTTTCTCCTGAAAAAGAGCAGACCTAAATCAACTGATATATTCATATATTTATCTTATAATTTATTTTTAGTTTTGCGTATGCATGGACTTTTATTTTCTATTATTTAAATTTTGCGTTCCAATTATTCTTTTCAACGAAATTACATTCAGGACATTTTATTACCTATTGCAACATATTCAGTAGAAAGAATAATTTCACATTTGAATTATATGTTACAGATTAAAAATATGAAAATAGAATCTTTTTCAATAGTAGCTTCGCATTTTCAAATTCAAAACAACAAAATTTACAGGAAAAAAACTTATAAATGTCGCCAATTGGGAATTAAAACAGAAAATCTTTCCTTTATGATCTTCAATTTTCATATTTTTCAAACAATGTTGGATTTTTACTTCTATATGAATAATTGGCCTGCATGCATGTTAGTCGTCCAGGAAAATTGCTAAAACTACAGAAGGGGATGCAATAGTCGTCCCGAAATTTCGGGATTATGATGAAATGTGAATCGTTATACAAAAAACAATATGAATTGACGATGAAGGATAAGGTACTGAAAAAAATGTGAAATATCACGATGCCTTCATAATTGCTATTATAAAGCAAAATCGTAATTATTTACATGAAAATATTACGATAAATATGTAAACACAAAAATGAGAAACTTCAGAAACAATCTTTTAGAAGCATTTATTCAAAAGCAATATGCTAGATTATATATTAAATTAACTTTTTAATTAAATAAGTAAATCACAACTCAATTAATTATTCATTTAAAAATTATTTCCAATGAATAAAACAAAGAATTTCATTTGGAAAGTTTGTTATTCAGGAACAGTACGTTTTTTGAACTAAAATATAGAAATGAAGTAAAACCCACCTCGGTTTCTGGCAAAAGTACACAGCCTTCACAAGAATGAATTACGTTTTAATAGATCTTCTGTCTTTGAAGATCCAACACTGTTAGCATAAGTTCAACTTGAAGAGACTGAATTTATATTCACTGAGCGAGCCGACCTGCCGTAATCATTTGACCTAAAAATATCATAGTAGGAGAAATTAATCACAGAATATCAGCCACATATTCTCTCCAATATAAGTGAAATTCATCAAGAGTTCTCCGCAATTCTCTATTTATAGTTTTCTATATCTGTACTTTTTTATCATCATTTTGAAGACCATAGTCCATTGGAGATGACAAATGTAATATAATCACACACAAACATTATCTAATTTCGTTCCCAAAAATAGATTGTCTAAAGTAGCTTTTAAAATAATGCGATACACCTTGATTTTTTTAAATAACTTTTTTGACCTTCGCATTCATAACTAAACAAATTTTCTATCAATGGTGTAGTGTCCATTTTTTAACTCAATAGTTCCTTTTGCTTGATATACAATATACATTAAAGCTAGAAAAATATATATCATATTCATAGGATTTATTCAATTGATTCCCAGAATATTCTGATAAACTAGATGTTTAAATATTCAATGATATGTTGCTGTTATGGAACTTGGTCATGAATACGTGATTTAAAACAATATCTTAAGAATTTGATGAGAAATAATTAACAGGGTATTATATGACTTTATTATTTTTAATAATAAATAATCTATGAGAAGAGGACTTCTTTAAAAGCGTCAACTGCTTTGAAGAGCAAACCTAAATCAGAAACATATTTGATCTATCTTATCTATTGAAAAAATTAAAATCAAATTTTCATCCACACTTGGCAACCCATAGTCAATTAACAGTCGTGAGCATGATATAATCACTATTGTTTGCAGCATTCATAATTGTAATTTTGCCTAATTTTTATCATTGCAAACCGTTTTATTATTTGTTCTTGACCAAATATAGAATGTCTTGTTTTTATTACAAGCGAAAATATCGTCTGATAGTCTTCTGTAATAAAATAAACCTTTGGATCCAGTTGAGTTATCATGCACTCCTTAATCCATAATTTTTTTCACGTCTAGTTCAATTACATCAAAACTGGGAAAAATTCAAAAGATTACAAACAAAATCAAGATAAAGGAAATGATTTGAATGTTCATCCGAGCTTTTCATAACAGAAAGTATTTTCACCTTTTTTTCAGATCAAACAAATTTTAATATTTTCGTAGAAATATGTTTTTACTCCTCTCAAATAAAATATTGAGAGACACTAGTTGTTTCCTGAAGTACTTTATTTTTTCCCTGTATGTATATATCTAATGCACTTGCAGATTCATCGGAAAAAATAATGTTATTAAATGAAGCTACAAAGAATTTAGAAACTTTGGTTTCCGATAGTCTGCTCATATGAGATGGAATGGTGAATCTGGAAGGAGCATATCAAAGTAACGTTTCAAAAGAAATAAGCGAATCACACCAAAATTAAAATTAAAGCAAAACTAACATTTGTTTCTGGTTAAATACACTGTTTTTATGACAAAGGAATGGCGTTTGAAGAGGTCTTCTATCTTGAAAGTCGCAACAATGTTCGCATTAGTTGAACTGAAACAGACTGAATTTATATATACTAATTGCATCGGACCGCAGTTATCATTTGATGAAAATATCATAGTAAGATTAATGAGCCACAGGATATCAGCCAAAGATTTTTCTCTGAGTATCATTCGCAGACAGTGTTTCACCATTTGTAATCTGTAGTTTCATATACATGTATACTTTTTTCATCGACACTCAGAAGACCACAGGCCATTAGAGGTGGTCAACATAACATCAAATTGGTGCAGATATATTGATCTAGGATTTAAACTTAATATGATTCGCTTCAGAAAATCAATAAAAATCAATGAGCACAACTTCAGGGCGTACTAGCATCAGTATGCAAAACAGAATGGCAAGAGTGGGTTTGTGAAAGTTGATTGCGCAATGAAGCTGCTCTTCAAAATGTCACTCTGAAGATAGAGATTTATTTACAGTAGTCCAGGTGTTCAAAATACATCTTCCCCAGGAAATTTGTATTCGTAATAGAAGTTTGAAGCAGGCTAACCGTTTTTCAAAAGTCTCGTCACCTTGAGAATCAAACCTCGTATTTCAGGTACTTAAACTACATCCTTCTCGAGAGGTGTGTGCATATCTGAAATTTAAGACAAGCTGATCTTTTTTTGAAGGCCTCGTCATTTCAAGAAATGAACGCGACTGTCCAGGTGTTTAAAATACATCTTCCTTGGGGAAGTTGCGTTCGTAACTGACATTCAAAACACGCTGATCGGTTCTCGAAGGTCTTTCGATTCTAGGAATTAAACTCGGTAGGCCAAATATTTAAAATTCACCTTCCTCGAAGGAGGAATAGCTAAAATTTTAGTCAAACTCGTGGGTATTCGAAGCTCTAGTCATTTTAAGAAGTAAAGTCGGTAGTCCAGGTGATCAAAATACATTTTCCTTGGGGGAATTTTTGTTCATAGTAGACAATTGGAACACGCTGATTGGTTTTTCAAGCTCTCGTCATTCTAAGAATTAAACCGAGTAGTCCAGATGTTTCAAATGGACCTTTCTTGAGGAATTTGTGTTCATAACTGAAATTTTAAACAACCTCGTGGGTCCAACGTGCCACCTGCTTTGGTTCTGAACGCAACTTTCTAAGGGAAGATGAATTTTGAGCACCTGGTCTACCAGGCAGACCACCAGGTGCACTTCCGAGAACAAGACCCAGGAAGAACAGTCAAAGTGAATAAAATTCCAGTTCTGAACGCACATTCCTCGAAAAAGATGGATTCTGAATACCTGGACTACCATATTTGAGGAAGATATATTTTAAACACCTGGACTACCAGTTTCACTTCTTGGAAGAATCTTTGATTTCTATTATGAATACACTTTCTTCGAAGATATTCTCTGAATACCTGGACTACACCAAGGTTACTCCTTAGAGGGACAAGACCTTGGAGAAAACGTCGAGGAATTTCAGATATCTATTGTGAACACACCATCCTCGATGATATATTTTGAACTCCGACACTACTAGGTTTAAGTTTAAGGTTGGCTACACCTTCGAAAAAAGGTTGAAGTATCGTAAATTTCTATCGTGAACACATCTTGTTCGGGAAGAATGTATTTCAAGCACCTGGACTACCAGCTTTTATTCTTAGCATGACCAAGATAATTCGAACATCGGTAATTCGAATTCCTTGATAATGCGAATTTTTGCCTCGGTCCCTTGACATTCCTATACTAACGCATGCATAAATACCTCGATAATTCAAACTCTAATTCAAGATCTCGAAACGATAATCGATCCTCAATCGAGATTTACTGAAATTTGCAAACAAATATCCTCAACCTGAAGAATCATAAATTCAAATTAGCGGAGCTAAGTAAATGACTTTCTCCGTAATTTGATTAATAGTTCAATTTCAAACGGTTTTTATTGTTCATCATTCAGGTTAGAGGTTCCAATAATTTCATAATGTGTTGAGTAGTTGAATTTTAGTAACAGATAATTGATCTTGAAATGTGAATCAAGTTGATCATGAATATAGATATTAAAACATTGCATCCTTCTGATCCATTTGCCGTATTAACTTGATACCTGGAACTTTCGGGTGAATTGGAAAACCACAGGCCATTGGAGGTGGCCAGCATAATATAATTATTGTTTATTGCAGCAGCGTTAATAGAAATATTCTCTAATATTGCCCCCAAACATAAATTTTCAAAACTGCTTCCTAAAATAATGCGATAAACCTTGTTTTTATTGAAAAAATAAGTTACGTCACCTTCTCCTTCATTACTAAACATAAATCTCGTATCAGGAGTATAGTTACAGTATTCAAACTGAATAGTTTTTTTCAAGTTAGGTTGATGTACATTGAAGCTTGAAAAAATTTGGAGAGTTTTCAAGATACAATTTTTATCTACGAGAGATAAATAACCATTGCCATCATAGTTGTTCCAAACGTAATTCAAATATTTAAAAAGTGTCATCTGTATAATTGTCTGTTCTGTTGTCGCATTCACTATCCAACTAGTTTTCTCACTTGCATGTGCAAAATAAATGTGACCTCCATCACCTCTTACTAGGTGTGTAATATTTTGAAACCGTTCAAGTCTTGGCAGAGATTTCAAATGTTTATCTGTGGTTGTCGCATAGAAGATTTTGCCATGGATAATTGAGTAAATGGTATTATTGTCGTCGAAAACCTGATTTCCTGTCAGATTGTAAGAAATATAAGGACTTTGTTTCCAAAGTAATTCATCGTTTTCTGGTATATAAATTCCCAAACTATAATTTGAAGCGAATAAAATATTCTGGAATAAATCCAAATTCAGCCTTCTTTTTGAAATCATAAGATTCTTTCGAAGGATAGGCTTGAAATTGTCAAAAATTGTTAAGGTCTTGTCTTGCAACGTAACAAACTGATCCCCTCTTGCAATCACTTCGTCATATTCTCCTGATGTGCCTTCAATTTGTGAAAACTGGAGCATCTCATTCTCACATTCCTGCACATCTTCAGCTTTTGCATTATTTCCGAAGATAGATATTTCATAAACGGTCAGAAAGACAAGAAAAACTTTCATTGTCCCCTTAGAAACTTTCTTCATCTGGAAAAAAATGTCAAATAGGGCAATATTTAGTTATAAATTAATATTGAATATGAAGCTTGATTTTCGATTTTTTATTTATTCTTCAAAGCAAACAAATTTTCTTTGAAGAGAAGGATATTCGCAATCAAATTGAAGAAGTAAATTTAAACTAACCTGAGTTTTTGAAGCACCACATACTTATCGCTAGAAGAAATGAAAATTGATACATCGTTTTCCACCTTCCAGAATCGTAGTGGAAGCGTAAGTGGTATTATCAAAGTATTTCTACGCATTTCTGATTGTAAATTAATCATCATGATAACGTTTATCGAAGTTTGCTCATCAATCTGATAGGCACTTTGTTAAGATGCGCTTTCCTTCAATATGATTTCATAGAAGCAAGCAAATTGACTTTGAAGTAATAAATAATAATTTCTAAATGAATTTTCGATACTTGGTGATGTTTTCTAAATTAATCAAATGCATATTTCCTGCTGGTATACGTTAATAGAAAGACAAGCTTGGAGGTTCTAATTATGAATATTATCGTTTATTGCCATAGATAAACTTGTATCTATTAGCACAAATATTTTTATCATTAACAGCTATTTACATTCCGCATTCATTTTCATCGCCACTTTGCACAAGAAAATCCATTCAACGTTGCTAGCATATCATGGATGGTAAATTTGATACATTTTCAAAATTTTGAAGTATTTTTTTTACTATTCATGATAAACTTACGAGGATGATTATCATTGATCAACATTTCGTAAATGCTAATAATGTTATGTCCATGGAAAGGAGTTTTTGAATGTTTTGTTGCTCTATCAACAAGAGAGAAAATAGATCCTCTTTTATGGTTAACATGATAATTGGAAAGGTAATTTAAAGTTCTTCTTTAATATATTGTTTTTTTCTACCAATTTGTTTCAATGTAGCGTATCGTCTACGTAAAGATAATAGAATGAGACTCTGAAGATTGGATTTTAAATAATTTCTTCTTCCATATCCTGCATGAACAATTCTGCCAACATTGAGGAAATAGGTGATCCCATGGGTGTTCCGAATTTCTGCTTATAAATGTTATAGTTGAATTGAAAATAGGCATCATTGATGCAAAATCTAGAAGCTTCATCAAATTTTTCGAAACTTAATTTTTTATAATTTTCAAGCTAGTCCCAATTTTTGTCTACTAATTTATTTACAATATCGGGATCAATATTGGAAGACATATATACTGTGTATATTAAGTGATACAATTGTGAAATCTTCTGTGATATTTAGATGTTTAATTTTATAAAAAAAAAATTCCAGCTCTCTTTTATAATGTATTTTGAGTTACTACAAATTTTATTAATAATTGTTTTCAAGTATTATGATAAATTGTAAAGGAATGAAGCTATAAAAGAAGTGACAGGTCTGTCCTTTATGTAGTTTTATTAAGGCGGGATCCTGCTTTAGAAGGCCTAATTCTTAAAAAATCTCCTATCACAGGACAAGAACTTAAAGTTATAACCGAAACGTTGGAAAAAATTAAAGCATCTTATCTGTACCCAAATAAAAATAAAAATTGAATAGATATATTTTTTGAGGGATTTTCATAGAAAGTTCATGGTTATATGTTTCCTATATTTACAAAAATATAGTTTCTACCACAAAGAATATTGAAATTTTCCCAACTTTGTTCTTACAAATTTAAGTTCTTGTCCTGTTATAGGAAATTTTTTGAGAATTAGGTCCATAAGCTGTTGCAATACTGTGGAAAAATAGCTTTGAAATGAGCCTAAGAACATAAGAGGATATTAATTATTACGGAAGTTATTGAAAATTTAAGAAAACATTGAAATTTACACTATTTTTGCAATATCTACTCAAAAAATAGAGAACTTGGCTTCATCCTGGCCTCATTTCATACAGAATTTTGAGAGCATTGCACCCTTTGAAGCGAAATTTTTGAGCTCTGACATAATTGAAATGAAGAGAACTTTTTCAGTCATCAAAAATGAGGTGTCCTGAAACTTTAGACCAGCAGTTTTCGTTGAGGTATTTTGAAACTCATAAAATGGACTTTTTAAATGAAAAAGAATATTTGTGCTTGTTTGATTATTATTAATATTTTTCTGAAACTGGTTTCTATTCTTACAATGTTATAAGAACCTGAGTTGGTTTTTAATCTTGTTTCGTAAGCATGTAGATATAATCGACCTTTTTACAAAAGCAGTCACCTGTGGAGTATTTCCTGATCTTATTCCTTAAGGCTCATGTAGTGGATATTCCAACCTACAAAACTCACCTCAAAAAATTGGTTTCGAATGCTGGCGCACCGAAAGGATGTCAGGGGGCAATTTTTTCCCCCACAGGAAGCACATATCCATATTTAAAGGGGAAAGTCCCTCCGGAACGTCAACACTCGCGTTAAATATTAAAAAATTAAAAAATAAAAACGTTTTTCAAAGATCGAAAAAAAGTAAACAGAAACAGTACAATCAGCGCCGCCTGGTGACCCGATCGATCACTAAATCGACTTAAAAGGACTTCTGGCGCCATATTCAAAATAGAAAAAGCATTGAAA
>CAKNXH010002177.1:49849-90080 GCA_932178445.1 Andricus quercusramuli | reverse complement strand
TGAGGTGAGTTTTGTAGGTTGGAATACCCACTACATGAGCCTTAAGAAGAACTACAAACTGATGGTATACAATTAGGGTCTTTCATAATGGAACATAATAAAATGTAAAGAATAAGCAAACAATTACTTCCTTTTTATATAATTTCATCAGTATCATGAATTTAAATCCCCAAACGATCGTCGTCAATTATACAAGAAATCATTTTCTAGTATATAAATTCATAAATTAGAATTGAAAATGAATCAAATATTTTATTATAAATCTAAATTTAGTCTTATTTTGGACTCCTTTCAAAAGAATAAATAAAATATATATTTGCTTACAAATGTACAGAAATATCAGAAAAACTTTCATTGTACATTTAGAAACTTTTTTGTCCGAAAGAATATATTAAATAAGTGTGATACTTTACATCAAATTAGCACTTCCTATAAGATTTGATCTTTGATTTTCTATTTATTTTTCGGAGAGAAAAGTTTTTCGGAAGAAAAGGATATTGAAAATCAAATTTCAGAAGTGAATTAAAAACAAAGCTAATTTTCTGAAAAATCTCAAACTTATCATTATGATTAATGACGATCGACACATGATACTTGAAATCGAAATTATATGAGTATGACTTCTCATTTCTGATTGGTTGCTAATCAGTTTGATTACACTCATGGAAGTTTGTTTACGCATCTTATAGACGTTTCAGGAGGAAGCGTTTTTCCGAATGGGATTTCACAAAAACTAGAATATTAACTATCAAATAATGTCAAAAATTTCCAAATGAAATTCAGATAATTAGTAAAGTTTCTTGGATTAATAAAATGTTGTATGCATATTTACTCAATCCTGTATTTTGAATATAATTCAATATTTAATAAAATTGACCTCGCTTTAAGATGAAGTACAAAATGTGATTGGCATTAAGTACTTAACATTCTTCATTTGTTCTTTCGGCTAGCACGTATCGCAGCGAAACTGAAGCTTATATTTTTCGCTTTAAAATACCTAGTTGTATATTAAGTCAATGAAGATTCTTTCCTTGAAAACTAATCAGAATGATAGGATTTATTGAATTGTTTCTTAGAATAATCTGATGAATTTGAGACTAGAGAATCAATTACTCGTTTTTGTTATCGAACTTGGTCATGGATATGTAATTTAAAAAAATAGCGTAGAAATTAAATAGAAAATCATGAGCGGTATATCATTCGACTTTATTATTTGTTATAATTAATAATCTATAAGAAAATATTACATTAGATTCGTCGGATGTCTTGATAAGCAAACCTTAATCAGAAACATATTTGATCCATTTTATCAATTTACAAAATTATAATTACCCTTCCATCCACATTTGGTAGCCCATGGTCCATTAGCAGTCGCGAACATGTATAATCACTATTGATTGCAGAATTTATAATTGCAACGTTGTCTAATCTTTCACTCCAGGAAACAGGTTTATTATTATTTTTTCTTGACCAAATAAAGAATATCTTGTTTTTATTGAAAGCTAAGTGCGTTGAAAGAATGTAGGTAAAAAATGATTTGAATGCTTATCCGAGGTTCATATACCAGATTGTATTTTCACCTTTTTTTGAAATGAAAAAAAGTATCATGTTAGTCAAAAAATGTTTAACCTTCTCTCAAGTAAAGTACTGAGAGACACTAGACGTTTCCTGAACTAGTTTATCATTTTCCTTTATGTGAATATGCGGAAAGCATATTAAAATAACGTCTCAAAAGAAATCCAAGATAATTTTTGTTAAAAATATAAATAATTATTTTTATTTATGAAATGCAGAATTCAATAATTTGATTACATTTTTATGCAGCCACTTTCCACTAAACTATTTTTTCCGAGAACATTTTTTGGTAAAAATTCATTTCTGAGTTATAATACTAACCCTACAGAACCAAACTACATGAATGAAGTAAAACTAAGCTTTGTTTCTGGTAAAATACACAGTTTTCATGGAAATAAATGGCTTTTTGAAAGTTCTCCTACCTTGAAAGTCGCAACAACGATTGCATTAGTTGAGCTGAAGCAAACTGAATTCACATATACTAAGTGGATCGAATCTCTCTTATCATTTGATGAAAATATCATAAAAATTGAAATTCAAGAATTTTAAATCAGAATAAAATCAAATTCAAAATCCCATTTAACGTCCAACAAAACTATTTTTATTTTTTTATTTTATTTTTTTATTTTTTATTTTTTTATTTATTTATTTTTTTTTTAGGAATTGCAGTAGGAGCATTTTGTGGTGTTTGTCCAAATTTAATCGTTGAATTCTTGTCGTTTTTTCAGGAATTCTATATATTGAAAATATCATAGTAAAAGTAATGAACCACATGACATCAGCGGAAGATCTTTCTCATAATAACATTCGTCGATAGTGCTCTGCCATTTGTAATCTATTTTTGCATACATGTATACTTTTTCAACGCCACTTGGAAGACCACAGGCCATTAGAGGTGGCCAACATAAAATAATTATTGTTTATGGCAGCAGCGTTAATGATAATATCCTCTAATTCTGCCTCCAAACATAAATTGTCAGAATTGCTTCCTAAAGGAATGCGATAGACCTTGTTTTTATTGAAAAAATAAGTTATGTTACCTTCCCCTTCATAACTAAATATAAATCTCGTATCAGGAATATAGTCACAATATTCGAACTGAATAATTTTCTTCAAATTAGGTTGATTTACATTGAAGCTTGGAAAAATTTGGAAAGTCTTCAAAGTACAATTTTCGTCCACGAAAGATAAATAACCATTGCCCCCATAGTTGCCCCAAATGTAATTCAAAGATTTAAAAAGTTTTGTCTGTATAATTGTCTGTTCAGTTGTCGCATTTACTATCCAGCTACTTTTTTCACTTGCATGTGCAAAATAAATGTGACCTCCATCACCTCTTACTAGGTGTGTAACATCATCAAACCGTTCAAGTCTTGGCAGAGATTTAAAGTACTTATCTGTAGTTGTCGCATGGAAGATTTTGCCATGGATAATTGAGTAAATGGTGTTATTGTCGTCAGAAACATGATTTCCTGTCAGATTGTAATAAATATAAGGACTTTCTTTCCAAAGTAATTCATCGTTTTCTGGTATATAAATTCCCAAACTAGAGTTTGAAGTAAATAAAATATTTTCAAATAAATCCAAATTCAGTCTTCTTTTGGAAATCATAAGATTCTTTTGAAGGATCGGCTTAAAATTGTCGAAAATTGTTAAGGTATTGTCTTGTAGCGTAACAAACTGATTTCCTCTTGCAATCACTTCGTCATATTTTCCTGATGTCCCATTAATTTGTGAAAACTGGAGCATGTCATTCTCACATTCCTTAACTTCTTCAGCTTTTGCATCATTTCCGAAGATAGATATTTCATAAATGATCAGGAAGACCAGAAAAACTTTCATTTTCCCCTTAGAAGCTTTCTTTATCTGGAAAAAATATTGGAAGATAGTGAAATATTTAGTTTTGAATTGATATTAAATACTAAGTTCGGTTTTCGATTTTCTATTCATTTTTCAAAACAAACAAATTTCCTTCGAAGAGAAGGATATTCGCAATCGAATGTAAGAAGTAAATTGAAACCAACCTGATTTTCTGAAGAACCACGAACTTATCACTAGGAGAAATGACAACTGATACATGGTTTTTCACCTTCCAGAATCGTAGTGGAAGCGTAAGTGGTATTATCAGAGAATGACTACTCATTTATGATTGTACATTAATCATCTTGATTATGTCTATCGAGATTTGCTCATCAATCTGATAGGCACTTTGTTAAGATGCGCTTTCCTTCAATAGCGTTTCATAGAAACGAGGAAATTTACTTGTAAGTTATGAAAAACAGTTTCTAAATCGATTCCAGATAATAAGTACAGTTTTCTTAATTATTCAAATGCATATTGCTTTCCGGTGGATATTAATAGAAAGACAAGCTAACAGGTTCTAATTATAAATATTATCGTTAATCACAAAAGATAAACTTATATCTATTAGCACGAATATTTTTATCATCAACAGCTATTCATATTCCAGATTTATTTTTATCGTCACTGTGCATAACAAAGTCCATTGAACGTAGTTAGTACGATTGAATTATCAGCTGTGCGAACTAAGAAAACTTTGTTTTGATTATAGGCCTTCATTTATTTTCCTGTGAAATTCCCACCATAGCTAAACACATGTTTGTCGTGACATTCGTAATCATATTTAAAAATCGATGATTCTTTAAAAATGTGTTGAGATATTCAAAACAGTGCTGTATAAGCTTTCAAATTGAAACTTTCGTACATAAATGTTTTGTTCTGAATTTCAGACCTTATAAAATATAGATGTTTTCAGGTTTTGGCCTTCAGAATTGCAATTGAAAATATTAAATAAAGCAGTCCTTATTTGTTTAGAAACGTCGATGCATATCGCCATAAAATCATGGCCTCGTCAGAACTGTGACAAGTATGTGGACGTAACTAGCAATACAATTGATATTGTTTACCCTAGTGAAAATTTCTAAAAAAGGAAAATTTTCCAGTGAAAGCTTCCTATGCAGATGATGCGACCATATTTACTAATGTTATTTTGAGGGAATCGAGTTTACGAATGTTTTGTTACTCTATCACCAAGAGAGAAAATAAATTCTCTTTTGTGGTTCACATGATAACTGGAAAGGTAGTTTAAAGTTTTTCCGGAATATATTGTTTTTTATATCAATTTGTTTCAAATGTATCCTTCTGGAAAATAATTTGTGCATCTGAAAATTATCTTTCTTCATTGCCGGATTTTTCTAACATCAATTTTAAAGATTCACCGTTATTATTGAATTCTTCTAAAAAAATTTGAACTTGAGTTTCCGATAGGCATATTAGCATATCATCTACGTAACGATAACAGAATGAGACTCCGAAGATCGGATTTTTAATAATTTCTTCTTCCATATCCTGCATGACCAATTCTCCCAACATTGAAGATACAGGTAAATCCATTGGTGTTTCCAATTTCTGCTTATACATGTTATATTTCAATTTAAAATAGGCATCATCAATGCAAAATCTGAAAGCTTCAACAAATTTTTGGGAATTTAATTTTGTATAATTCTTCATTTGGTCCAAATTCTTTTCTACTAATATATTTACTATATCGGGATCAATACTGGGAAACATAGATACTATATCAAATGACACAGTTATGAAATCTTCGTTGATATTTAGATGTTTAATTTTATCAACATGTTTACAGCTGTCTTTTATAATGTATTGTGAGTTACTGCAAATTTTATGAAGAATTTTTTTACGTATCCTGATGAATTTCTTAGGGGTGAACCTATAAAAGAAGCGGCAGGTCCAAAGGATGAATTATTATCTTAATGTAGTTTTATTAAACCGTTGAACGGAAGTAGTGAACCATCAGTGCATCTAAAAAAATGTATGCTTTTTTATCTCCTGAAGAACTATCCCGCCATTCTTTAACCATGGTGTTTAGTTCATACTGGATTTGTTTTGTAGGGTTTTTTATAACTTCTTAGGTTCATTGGTCATTTAGGATTTTCAACATTTCCTGATTATAATTTCCTTTTTCTATAATGATTGTGGTATTACCCTCATCAGCACGAGATATGAGAATTGGATTATTTATAAGCAGAAGTTTCGCTCCTTCAAATTTTTGTTCAAGAATTTTCTTATTTGGATACCAAATAATTTTAGACATAAGATGGTTTTTCAAATTGGATGTTAAAATATTTCTGACCAATGTAGTTCTTTATCTGTATTTTTTGAAGATCCGTTTTCGATACTTATAATTATAATTTTGTATCTCAAGTGTGTTAAGGTATTTCGAAACTTATAAAATGGAGTTTTTGAGTGAAAAAGAATATAAGTTTATGTTTTATTGATGATATCGTTCCGAAACAGGTTTATATTTTTACAATGTTGTAGTTAGTACAGAGATTTAATCCACTTTTTTATAAGAGCAGTCACCTGTGTAGTATTTCTTTCCCTTATTCCTTGGAAGAAACAACCAGCTGATGGTCTACAATTAGGATCTACCATAAAAATCATGATTGAATGTAAATAGCTGACAAGACCATTATTAATTGTGTAAATAGTATTAAATTGGTTAAAAAGAAAATATCCGTTAAGTTTGCCGAGTTAACAATTGAATAATCTGATGAATTCGGAATTCAAAAAATTAATGACCCTTTTTTTTATCAAACTTGAACATGAGTACCAAATTTCAAACAATGCTGTAACAATTATGTATAATCATTTGTAACACTTATTAATCTAAAAAGCAACGGCTACATTAAAATCGACAACTCACTTAATCAAGCTTACAATAATTTTCGCCTAGTATGAGAAATTAAAGAAATAAAAATTGAATTTTCATCGCCATTTGGCAGCCCATAGTCCATTAGTAGTCGCGAGCACGATATATTCACTATCAATTGCAGCATTATTAATTGTAACGTTGTCTAATTCTGCTCCCTGACCAGAATTTTCACCAGTTTTGCTTGAATCAATATAGAATATCTTGTTTTTATTGAAAGCAAAAATATTGCTTGCTTGTCTTTTATACCTCTTGATCCAGCTAAGTTATCACATTCTCCTAAATCCATAATTTTTTTTACTGCTGGCTCAAATACGTCGAACGTAAGAGAAATTTCTAATGATTTCAAAATACATTTTTGGTCCACAAAATATAAAAAACAGTCAAAAAAATTTTTCTTGAAATAATTCAAACTTTTTACACGTAAAGCCTGTAACATGGTTTTCCCAGAAACCCCATCAACTATCCAGCTAATATTTCTACGATCGAGAACGAGATAAAAATCATTTCTCTGGCCTCTTATCAAATGCGTAACATTTTCGAAAGAACTAAAATAATATAAACGGCGCAAATATTGTTGTGAACTATATAATTTCCAGACCTAATGTTTACCATCATGGTTTGACGTAAGAAAAAGTGTATTATCTTCGTTAGAAATTATTTCACCTCCTATTTTATCATATAGATCTGTTATGTTTCGCATAAAGAGTTCATTATTTTCGGTTATGTAAGTACCCAATGAATTTACATCAGTGAATATAATGTTATTAAATAAATATAAATTTAAGGTTCTGACGGATGTGGCAATACTTTTTTGATAAACTGATTTAAAATTTTCGTAAACCTCTATTTCATTGTTCCAAGCATTCAATGTAACAAACTGATTTTCTCTAGCAATAACATCGTGATATCCAGTGTGATTGGTGCCGTCAACTTGCCGAAATCCGAGACGTTGATATGTACATTTCTTGACTTCTTCAGCTATTATCTGGTTTCCAAGTATTATTCTCATGCAGAGAATTAAAAATAGACCGGAAGTTTCCGTTCTTCTGTTTCAGGTTGTCTTATTTTACCCTTCACAAAGCTGCTGTAAAAATTATTATAAAAACGACGTTGAGAAAGAAATTTTCATGAAATATTCTAGAAAATCTAGGGTATTGGTAATAAGAATATTCTTGTCCAATTGCTCTTCTTAGGCGTGGAATTTTTTTGGACTCTCCACACTCTACAAAATGAAGAATAATACAGTACTCTTTTGAATACGAAGACATTATCATGCTATGAAATAATTTCAAACAAGTTTTGAAAAATGCCATCTGTACCAGAATGAGTTAGAAACAAGATCAGCAAAAATTGAAGTCTTCTTAAAATTTTGATCCAATCTATCTCAGTAAAAAATATTAAATCGAGCAAAACTTACATAAATTCTCGGAAAATTTGAACTTCAAACGAGGACAAACAACGCTTCTGAGGTTTTTATTTTAGCACTGTCAGCAAACACAGAGCAAGTCCACCTTATACTCCACGACTCATTCGATAAAAATTTCTTTAAATTGATTTGAACACAAAGTGAAGCTTCCAGTTATATTGACAATAGCGTAACGACAAATGGTACTCTCTAAATCTGAATTAGTAGAAAACTACTAATTGGTAGTAGTTTTCTACTAATTCAAATAGCGCCGATTCGTTTACTGGTAATTAGTAAGAATCTACTAATTCAATGAGTAAGAATAACTGACTAAATGAATTAGTAACTATATCTACTGAAGGAATTGGTAATGATACTACTAAATGAATTGGTAAATGTATTGTTGGTTACTATCCCAAAGGGGAGTCTCAAGTAAATTTAAAAACTGTTTTTCCAACGAAGAGAATATTATTGAAATATATCAAAAAATGATTAAATTCGGATTAGGTCCGATTCAACAACAAGTTAGTTCAATCCGAATGGAAAACATGTTATTGTAATAATTAAAACTAGAATATTATTAATCTTTAAAGGTTTTACAAGACAAAAATAACTCCGAAGTCGTAACTGTTCTTCCTTCAGCCAGATAAAACTATTAAAATATAATTTAATGCTTGGTGGAGAGCTTTGTAAGCTTTACAGTTTACACCATACAATGTACGACTGTTCACTTGTTTCAGGCTGATTCTGGATACCCTCTACTTCCTTAGACACGCTACTAGCATCCTAGAATACAACATTTTTATTACATACTTTTAATGAGTATATCATGTTTAATTATTATTACACAATAGCTAAATGAAGAAATCATACCTGAAAAAACATTCCCTGACAATTTCAAGCTCTATCCAGATATCTGAAGTTTTTTTTTGTATAATTTTTTATAGTACGGAGCCATTCAAATATTTCTCTTTTTTGTAAATCGACTCGGAATAAGTCCACAGTTTCGCGAGTTTATTATAATTTTTTTTCAGTTTCTGGGGATTTAATTAATATTTTTAATTTAGAAATCTTCAACAAATCATATTACAAGATATTCTCAAATATATCGGCACCATTAAATAATTAAATAATCAAATAATACTAAAAACATAATTAATCATTTTTTGAATTTGTCTTTAAAGTATATGAATTTAAATAATAATTGAAACCAATTTTTATTTGATAGTTGACAGTTGAATTTTGAACTAAAAAAAATCAGCTTTCGACCTAAAATAGAATAGTTAAATCTGAGCATAAATTAATTTTCCAGGAAAGAAAACTGTTTGAACTAAAATGATGAATCTTCTACTGAAATAAATGAATTTTTAACAAAAGTGTAACTTTTAACCAAGTTTTTTTTATCCTCAATGAAAAAGATGAAATTTCAAATAAAATTATGAATACTTCACTAGAATACTTACATTTTCCACCAAAAAGATAAAGTTTCGAACAATAAGATTAATTTTGAAACATAAAGAATGATTTCCTACAAGAAATACGTCTTTTGAAGAAAATAGAAGAAATCTGAACCAAAAAAGACAAAGTTCCAACCAAATAGTTGAATTTTCAGTTTAAAAAATTAATTTTCCAGAAAAAAGCAAATTTTCAGCCAAATTGATGAATTTTCAACTAAAATGGTGAACCATTGACTGGAATAGTTGAATTTTCAACTAAAAATGATAATTTTTCAACCTAAAATTGAATGGTTGCATTTTTAATTTTGTATTATGTTAAACTAAAGAGATGAATTTTTAACTAAAATGTTGGAATATTCGACTGGAATAATGACATTTGCAGTTTCGAAAAAAATTAATTTTCTGTTAAAGTAAAAACAAATTTTCAAGAAAATAGCTGAATTTTCAACTCAGTCATTAAATTTGCAATTCTAAGAAGATGAATTCTGAATGAAAAAGGTAGTAGTTGACATAAAACAAAATTAATTTTTAATCAGAAACAGTTGAATTCGACAAAAACAATATTTTTCAACATGAGTTGAATTTTCAACTTAAAAAGATTTTTCAGTCAAGGGAGAGAAGAAATTGCAAACAAGCTATTGAATTCTCAATGAAGAAGATTAATGTTCGAATTTTAAACTAAAAACGATCAATTTTCAAACTTAAGTATCATAGTTAAGTTTTCATTAAAAAAATTAAATAAATTGAATTAAAATTTTCGCGCTTTGAAGTATGTAGATACGTTCATTTTAACGTGCCCGCAGTTTAACAATAAGGTGGTTCAAAAAAGGCTTTTTTGAAGACAAAAGAGTATAAGATTCTGTTTAAAATTTAGGTTGAATAATCATTTTTGTGCCTTAGTAAAACTAGATCTGGTGATTATAAGGGCTGCCTCAAAAGCGTAATTTTAAAACATGAAAAAATACTTTAAAATCTTCTTTAAAACAACCTCTTTATTCGTAACAACAATTAAATGAAAATTTTAACTCGAAAACTCGACTTAGAAGTTGTAAATCAATTTAAAAAAATGCTAACCAGCTACATATCTTCTAATTGATGTTGAGTGCAATTAATTGCAGTTATAACCCACTCTTTGCCATCAGAATCTGTTCACATTCTGGCTGCATTGAAAAAATATATGTTGAATTGACAAAACATGAACCTTTCTTAATTAAAACTCAAAAAACAGCAGAATGTATTTTTAAAATTATTAAATTATGTTTCCTTAGCAATTCATCGCTACTCATTGAATTAGTAGTTGCTACTACTAAGCAGATTGGTAGAATGCCCTTATTAATTCATTTAGTAACATAAATCTTACCATTTCATTTAGTAGAAAGTGATAAAATTACTAATTTAACAGTCAGATACAATGCTACCAATTGAATTAGTAAAATTTCTACTAATTTGGATTTAGAGAGTAAGGCTCTTTCTAAAAATGTCTCAAGAAATGTATTTTTTTTGTTGTATAAATCAATTTTTAACAAGCATTTTCAAAGTCATACAAATTAATTTTTTCATTGAGATTGAAGAGTCATCTTCATGTTCTAACATTAGTAGTGAGGAACCTCTTTGATCTGTAGTAGGTTATATTATTTCTCCTAAGATTATTAATTACTGTTTTTTTGCCCAAAGTCTATTAGGCAGGATAATATAATTTGTTTTTTGTTGCACCAATTGATATCAGTATTATATAGTTTTGCATACAAACAAACTCTAGATTAACTTTTATCATAAGCAAGCAAAAGACAGTAAATATTTTTTCTAATGCAAAATTTTCATCTCTTATAAAATACTATCGTAAGAAATGTTCAGCATGATTTTGATCATCTTTGGTTTAGAATCTCTATATATAATCAATTCTCTCAATTCTGCGTTTTCATGTTTCTATCTGACAAAATGACATCTAGATTCTTTTATATCCCATTGCAATATATTGATGAGGGAAAAAAACCATATTGAAGTTGAAATATAAATGACAAAACAAAAGAATGAAGACAGCATCTTTGTCAACACAGTCTTTGATTTCTGAAACAAATACAATGAAGTTTTTAAATGAAAACAACTTAAATTTCATTGAATTGATGCCAATCAGACATCAAAACAGAAAGTCTTGTCGTTATGATTTTCCATTGTCTCATTGCTTTAGAATTATCGGATTTTGAATTTTATATAACAGAATTATGTGACACAAATTTTGAATTTCGAATTTTCAATACAGTCAGCAATTGATACTAATGAAATGAAAACCAGTATAAGAGAAACACTATCATAAAAAACATTTCTTCACATGAATATATAAGAACAAATATATAATTAAGAATTAACGTGACATCAAAATGTAGAATGCTCAGGATGTACGAAAATGTTCTTATGGTTACGTAACGTAACTATGGAAACGTCTAAGGAAAATTCTTTTCAAGATCTTAGAAAGCTATGGTTGTTTATGATTGCAGAAAAATTTTATTTTTATTTTTCGTAAAATTGAACATCAAATACTGTGTATATGAAATACTATGAACTTTGTACAGGGGGAGATTCTTTTTTAATTTTAAAAATTGAAAATTTCATTAGCACACTGCGGCAGTGAAGGATCATCTTTTATTTCGAAAAGTAATTTTAAATTATTATTTTTGATAAAACGTTGCAAGTTTTCAGCACTGGACATTTTTAATCTAAAAAAAATGTATTCTCGGTCCACCCTATTAAGCACACAAAGGTAAGCAAACAACATGAATTAAAACATTCTTTTCAAGGCATTTACTCAACACTCATTTTCTAGATATAATATGAAAATAATTTTTGAAACAAATAATCAAATCAAAATAAATAAAATTTTCGGATTTTTAGTATTATGTGAATAATTAGCCTGCATGTATTTTTTTGTTCCTATCTCGAATTCACTGAATGAAGCTCTTCATTGATAAAGAAATTTTCTATAACTTTTCTACGAATTGTGTTTTTTTCAGAAGAAAAAAATGTGAAAACGGTCAAAATCGAAAATGTAACCAGAAGACATGTCATCTTGTGTAAGCGCAGAGTGATTAGATGCATTTGAACTGTTCGTAAATAGTTTTCATATTTGCATTTCTTAAGATTTTCTAGATTTCTTCTGAAAGACCTTTTATACATGGGCAAGCTGATTATTGGTATTGGATAACCATTATTTTTCAATGTTTCTATAATTATATTTATATTTTTGGTTCTGAATTCAGTGTCATGGATTATAAGCATTCTAAAAAATAGACCAGTTGTTACATTACGTTTTTGGCAATTAGAATGTGAAGAATTTTAATTTGAATATTTTTCAGACCAGGTAGGCTTTTGGAACCAATCAACCTTCGAAATGTTGTTTCGTCTGATAATGAGTATGTTTGAAAAACTTATTTTTAAATCTGATTCTATCTTTATAGTGAATTTTATTTTAGGATGCTATTAGTTGAATCTATCAAGAATTATTTTTGATTTGTCTTTAGGAATAGCAGTAATGATATCGTCCACGTATCGATAAAAAAACGGTACATTGAAAGGCAAGGATTGTAAACAAGTATGTTCCGATTTTTCCATCACAATATTGGCTGCAGCTGGAGAAAAAGCCGAACCCATAACTAGGCCTGATTTTTGTTTATAGGTTAAATTTTTCTATTTAAAATGAGTAGAATCTAGAAACAGTTTTAACTTTTTGATGAATTTTTAAAGATGTATATCTCTGAATTCAACAATTACATTCCATCTGTCCAAGGAAACTAAAATGTAGTTTAAGGGAATTTTTGTTTTTTTATGGTTTTAGCAAAAGAAATGCTATCAGCGATATGAGATGCGTTTTCACCAATTATATTATTTAAAATCTTAGAAATAAATTTGGAAAGATTGTACGTAGGTTCATTTGTAGTCGAAACAATAAATCTTGAAGGGTTGTCCAATTTATGAATCTCAGGAAGACTTACTTTTTTATCGCCACTTGGAAGACGACAGGTCATTAGATATGGCCAACATAATATAATCACTGTTAATTGCAGCAGCGTTAATAGCAATATTCTCTAATTTTTAACCCAAACATAAATTGTCAATATTGCTTCTTAAAAGAATTCGATAAACCTTGTCTTCATTGAAAAAATAAGTTACGTCACCTGTCTTTTCATTACTAAATATAACTCACGTATCAAGAGTATCGACAAATCAACTAGTTTTTTCGCTGGGATGTGCAAAATAAATATGACCTTCCCTTGCAATCACTTCCTCATATTTTCCTGATGTGCTCTCAATTTGCGAGAACTGGGAAATCCCATCCTCACATTCCTTAACATCTTCAACTGTCGCCTCCTTTCATTTTTCAAAACAAACCATTTTCTTTGAAGAGAAGAATATTTGTAGTAAAATTTTAGAAGTAAGTTCAAAGCAACCTGATTTTCTGAAGAAACGCAAACTTACGACTAGAAGAAATTACAATTGATACATTGCTTTTCACCTACCAGAATTGTAGTGGAAGCATAAGGTGGTATCATCAGGATACGCCTCCTCATTTTTGATTGTGTTAAGATGTGATTTTTTCTAAATTAATCAAATGCATATTTACTACTGGTATGTGGTAATAGAAAGACAAGCTTGGAAGTGCTAATTATAAATATTATCGTTTATCGCCATAGATAAACTTGTATCTATTAGCACGAATATTTTTATCATCAACAGCTATTCACATTCCAGATTCATTTTTATCGCCACTTTGCATAACAAAGTCCATTCAACTCTGCCTGTATTATTGAATCACCGTCTATGCGAATAAAGAAAACTTTGTTTTGATTATAAGCATACATTCTTTTCACTGCGAAATTCCCACCAGAGCACGACACATGTTTGTCGTAAAATTCGTAATCATGTTTAGAAATCGATGATCGATTAAAAATCTCTTGGATTAGATATTTCAAACAGTGCTACATAAGCTTTCATAGTAAACAATATAATTGATATTGTTTACCTTAGTTAAAGTTTCTGAAAAAAAAATTTTCAGTTAATTCTTCCAATATGGATGATGCAAGTATCTTTCCAATAAACACTATGCATGAGGTTAGTTCCGGAAATAATGGTGATACAACTGTAAAATCTTCCGGGATATTCAGATATTCAATTTTATTTATTTATAATAATTTAATTTCATTATTTATTTCATTTATTTATTCAATGGATTCATTTTGTTCGGCTTTTTTATAACTCCATAGGTTTGTTGGTCATTCAGGGTATTCAACATTTTTGATTGTCTTCTTCTAGAGTTATTGTGGTATTACCTTCATCAGCACGAGACATAAGGAGATTTGGATTATTTTCAATGAAAAGTTTTGTTTATTCAAATGTACGTTCAAGAATTTTGTATTCAAGTTGCATATCGTTTTATATATGAGAAGTTTTTCCAAATTGAATTATTTCTAAGACACTTTAGATCTTTTTCTGTAATTTTTAAGCATCTGTTTCCGATGCTTGAAATATAATCATTTATAGGAAGAGTTTTTCAAGTGATTGGTATTGAAAAATTCCCAACTAAGGATAGAATCTCAGCTACATTTTTTGGAATAATTTTATTTGATAAGTTTTGTACAAGGTCATCTGTGTGAATAAAAGGGAATGAAGACGAGTTTCTTCCTAACATATCTTGTTTTTTAATGCATTGACTGAATAAATTAAGTAAGTCGTGATTCTGTAGATTGTTTAAGAGTTAAAAATAAGAAGCTTGTATGATTTTATTCTCTAAAATTCTGATTTCTTTGACAGAATCTTCAATATATTGGTTCATGTCTAGAATATCAAGTTGTAAAATTCTGTATATGGAGTAGGTTCTTCTTTAATTGATTATATTGTTCGGAAACAGGTTTCTATTCTTACAATGCACTGTGTGCCAGGAATCACGAAAACTGGCCAAAAACCAACTTACAAATTTTGGAAAGCTGAATGTATTTTCGAAAACTAGACACCTTGATGTATCTTTTGGTGTGCTTCCATGACATTTTGACTCCTCATTGTCCTTTGACAAACGTGCAAACATTAAACTTTGAACGTAATTTCTGAAATTTTATTTGTTCGAAATGGTGATGCATAATCTAATATTAATTGAAAACGTGGATATATTTCATCCTTCAAAATCATCAAGAAAGTTTTGAATTCACATGATGATAATACAGAAGTCAATCAGTTGCTGTATCCACCACGTCCTGTTGTACCTAAAACTACCGAAGAAGCTCTGGCTTTCATATTGGACAACGATCCTTCAAAGAATGTTTATTCGAATATACGTTTAGCATCCAAATCGAGTGAAGCAGACATCTGGCCAGCATACAATCATTTAAGGGATGTGAAAGCACAATGCAGGCCACCAAAAGAAGATATTAAAATAAATGAAGAAGAAGCTGTAGTCAACCTTCAATCACCATTGTTTCATACTGCCCTAAGAGTTGTTCAACTACAGCGTGAAGTCTTCCTCCAAATTATCCAGAATTCTAACCCTGCTGTGATTGAAGCAGTCTTCATTTTTTCCTGGGGATTTGGTGGGAGCACAGGGCAGTCATCTTACAAGCAACAATATAAAGCAATAACTTGGCTTCACAAACAGAAAGAATGTGTCGACCGATCTCAATCAAATATGCTATGAAGAAACTTCTGCGCTAACTTTGAAACAAAAGCAATCAATAGACGAGCCAATAAATGAACTGGAATGTTTAGAAATTATGCTTGGAGACTGTTGCATACGAATACACTTCTCCCTGCATTTGACGTTGATATATGGTAAAGTTTTGAGCACAATCACAAACACAAAATCGATGCAATCATGTCCTATTTGTCATGCTACACCTGAACAATTCAATGATCTCTCAAACAGGGACAAAGGGACATTCATACCTAATCCAAATTCACTCCAGTTCAAATTCAGCCCTCTTCATGCTTAAGACTTCTTGAGTTGGTATTGAACATAGCCTACAGACTGTATGTGAAAAAATGGTTAATAAGATCCGTGAAAGATAAAGCTGAATTTTGTTATATGTCATATATACCAATTGAGAACCTCGGAAATCGAAGCACTTGGTCTACGTGATCTTTCGCTCAAGTTTTCTATAGGAAAACTTTAGTGAAGGACCTACGTGACAAATTGCTGATTCCCGAGATTCGAAACGACGAGTTTGCCTACCCTCATTCAATATTCGCTTTGTTCGAGCCTTTTGTATCGTCCTTAACGGGCCGGTAATAGCCGGCAAATTTCCCCGGTTGAGTGGTGACGGCCTGCCAACACGTGCCCAGGCTATGTTTACAAAATTTTACGGTCGGCCTTGTCACGTACGCCAGCGTCTGCCTTTCAAACCCACGCGCGCTTGCTCCACTCTTTCTTGAAGCTATTTCTCTCTCTCTCGCTCTCTCTATCTTTCCCTCTCAGACGCACTGGCCGTACAACCGGGGAGCTCAACCGAGTTTTAAAACGAACAGTTTTCGAGTTGTTTTAAGATTCGAAAACTGTTCGTTATGATAAATTATAAAATCGCCGACTAGTTAAGGGGGAACGATAATTCTTGTAAATTCATTAAATAAATTTCGAGGCCCCAACTGACAATCAGGAAATTAAAATTGATAAACAAACTCCCCTCAGGCCAAGTAACATATTTAGGAAAAACGTCCGATTGATGTACGTGTACACATGTACTCATGTCTACACGTACATCAATCAAATATAAGGCATTTATACTTAATATTAAAATATTCGACTAAGGCTAGGATAATATCTCTTTTCTAGGTTTAAAACATTATTTACAGCATCGGGGATATAACGGTGATTCGGGATCTCAGAAGAATAAATTAATAAATAAATCAGATATTTTTTTTTTTAATTAATAAATAAAGTAAATGAGCGAGAGACCGAACTACCGTTCTATTCGCCCTAACTTCAAAATTCCTTCGGGAAATTGAAGTTAGGATAGGCATAGGCATATGGTATTAATTTCATTTATTTTTAGTAATTATTAATATTTTTAATTTGTAAATAAAAATCTTAGAGAATTGAATTAATTTAAGTTAGTGTAGTGCCGCCGCGCGGAGGCCGAGGCGGCCGGGGCCTGGCTGACAATCCCCACCGCTTGGTTGCGACTTCGTTGCGGACTCGTAGCCAATCGGCGGGCTGGACGCCGTCCCCCTCCGCCACGGAGACTCCGAGCAGAGGCAAACGAGAGTCGGGAGCGACTCAGTGTAGTCAGTCCATTTTGGAATTTGAAGGAGGTCAGTTGCGTCCGCTCTGCCCTCCTCTCACAATAAAGAAAAATTTCTCAACTAACTTTGAGTTCGGATTATTTCGCCGCGCTACAACCTTCGTCCAAGTTTGATTTTGTTTTTATCTCCTCGCTTCCCGAGGAGATCGTGACATCTCGTGAGAGGTTCCACCCAGCTCGTCGAAATAGGAAGGAGAGTCAGCAGCCAGCAGTCAGCGTCCAAGGATCTCCACCAACCGTCAACAAGTAAGTACCGGCTATATTTTTGAGTGCTTGATTCATTTGGTGAATTAAGTGACACTTGCCGTTGATCCGTTCTTTCGGCCTGTGTCACTTTTCAAGCATTTGGAAAGTCGGTGAGCTACACGCTCACCCCGGTACTTTACTTTTTTTTTCTTCGTGGGTTTAGTGGCATATACCTAGGGCGACCACCCTCAATGACAGGTCGTTCTCAAGGTACAGGCCCCAACGCCCACACACTCCGTCGTCGGCGACAGCGAGCCGCGCGGAATAGCCGCTTGCAGGAGCAAGTTCGGCGACCCCAGGAGCACCCCCGAGAACAGCGACGGGTTTCCAGGAGAGAGGAGCATCGGCAACGAGCACGAGAGGATAGAGAGCGACGAGTTGCCGCTCAGCGAGTCGAGTTACGGGAGTCGGCCAGGGAAGCCGCTGCCGCTCGACAGGCCGCCTACGTGGAACCGGCCTACATACCCTCGATCATCGTGCCACGTGCGGCCGAACAAGAAGCCGCCCGTCCAGCAGCCCGTGCCGCCCTTCAGGCCTACGATCCTGCGGCCCCAGCACTCAACCAGGAGGGTGAGTGGGGGTTAGTTGCCATCCGGCGCGGCCACCCAGACGTCAAGGACCCTCGACAGCGTCGTCCGCGCGTACCACGGACGGTACCCTTGTCACTTCGGGTGCCTAGTTTTATAACGCAGCCGCGATACACCTTCCCACCCTGGGAAGTCGTCGGCCGAGGATCAACCGCGCATTACTGCGAACCGCCTGAGGCACTGGAGGATCCACCATCAGAACCGCTGCCTCCGCCGGCAAGCTTCATTCACTTCCGGAAACCCGCCACCCCGGGTTCTCCCCGTCCAGCAGAAGAGCCGCCTTGCAGCACCCTCCATCCGGGTTGGTGAGTCCACTTTGGGCCTTCCCCATCCGATCCTCGGATCAACCTCCTTCTCCAACCACCTTTCCTCGGTACCCGTCTATCCCCACCCCCAACAAAAAAAAAAAAAACACAAAATACTGGCGCGTTCGCCAAGCACACATGCGTACCCTGGCTCCATGGACGGACTAACCGCGTGGCAGAAGTTGATGAAAGGGGAGATAACACGTGTCTATCTCCCGCCGCCCACGAGCCAAAGAAACGTTCCCCAGGGTATGCACGAGCTTGACACCTGGCTCGCCGGCCGCGCACGCACTCGTCCCGCTCGCCCGGCTCAACGGCCCGCCTAACTCGCCGTCCGCGAAAGGTTCCGCCAGGCACCGACTGACGTTGGCATTCAGCGGGGACGCACCACGTTGCACCACATATATAGCAGCGATGTTCTGACGTTCTCAGCGGGGCCGCCGGCGCACTGTGGTCTTCCCCCCCGCTCTTTTAAGGCCTAAGGCCCGGGAAGAAAACAATTTGCACGACGAAAGAAAGAAGTTCAAAAAATTCTGTGGCAAAAATTAGGGATTAAAGTGGGCATACCAATAACTGGAGGAGCTGGCACGAGCAACGATGAAAACACTGCTCGTAGAGCCTTCAAAAATCCAGCTGTACTCGCTACATGTTTGGGACTTGATGAACAACTGCTTCGTAATTTTCGTACCATATTGATTGCCTTGTCTTGTCACCTACCAATCGATCCAGTACTTTTCGGAGACCTATGCAATCATACTGCTGAAATCTACGTGAAGTCATACAATTGGTTTAACATGTCTTCGACTCTACACAAGATTTTGATACATGGATCTGCAATCATCAGTACAAGTGTACTGCCTGTGGACATGCTTGCTGAAAAAGCGTCAGAAGCTAGGAACAAGAGTTATAAAAATTTCGAAAAAATCATAGCAGGAAATCTAGTCGTGAAGCAACATTGACGGACCTTTTTTATCGATCGATGGATTCCACTGATCTCAGAATATCTACTGTGAGTCTCATGACTCGGTTGAATAAAAACAAGGAATTGCCTCTCCCATATGAAGTCATTCAGTTGCTTGCAGTTCCTGAAATTGATACGTATTCGAGTATCCATAATAAAATATAATCAAATCTGAAGAATATTCTTCATGCATGTGAAATTACAAAATCGAATGAAAATCTTTATCGCCACTTGGCAGCCCATAGCCCATTAGTAGTCGCGAGCATGATATATTCACTACTGATTGCAGCATTTGTAATTGTAATGTTATCTAATTCTGCAATCTGACAAGGAGTTTTATCAGTTTCACCTGACGGAATATAGAATATTATGTTTTCATTGAAAGCAAAGATATCGCCTACTAGCCTTTTATAACTGAATATACCTCTTGATCCAGCAGAGTTATCACATTCTCTGAGATGCATAATATTTTCCACGGCTGGATCAAATACATCAAACGTATGATAAACTTGGAAAGATTTCAAAGTACAATTTTGGTCCATGAAACATAGAAAACCATCTTTCAAATTATTCTCAAAGAAATTGCAACTTCTGATATGCAAAGTCTGTAACACAGTCTTCTTAGTATTCCCATGAACTATCCAGGAAATATTTGCTCGATCATGAATGAGATAAAAATTGTTTTTCTCACCTATTATCAAATGCGTAGTGTTTTCAAAAGAATTAAGATCATTGAAGGGTCGCAAATGTCTTGAATCATACATGTTCCAGATTGTATGTTTACCATCATGATTTGAAATAAGAATAGGTGTATTATCTTCGTCAAAAATTATTTCGTCTCCTATTTCATCATATAGATTTTCAATGCTTTTCATAACTAATTCATTATTTTCGGGTATATAAGTACCAAACGAATTCCCGTCAGTAAATATAATGTTATTATATAAATCTAATTTCAAGGATCTGACGATCGCTGCGATACTTATTTGACGAACTGATTTGAAATTTTCGTAAATCTCTATTTCATTCCTCCTAGGATTCAGTGCAACAAACTGATTTCCTCTAACAATGACATCGTGGTATCCAGTTTGATTGGTGCCTTCAACTTGCCAAAATTCGAGCAATTGAAATGGACATTTCTCGATTTTTCAGCTATTCTCTGGTGTATAGATTATATTGCCACGGCGAGCAAAAAAAGTAGCAGGCCATCCATTCTTTTGGGCCATGTTTTTTTTATTTGTTTTGCCCTTTTGAATACTGAGAGATTATTGTGCTATGTAAAAATAATTTCAAACAAGTTTGGAAAATGTCATCAGTAACAATCAGATGCAGATACTTTTACAGGGTGTCTACTCAAATCCTGGCAAAAAATTCCCTGACAATTTCAGGTTTTTTCCAGGTATCCCAAGTTTTTTCCAGGTATAATTTTTCACAGCATGTAGCCATTCAAATATTTCGTATAATGTAGAACAATCGACTCGGATATGTATACAGTTTTCCGAATCTATTATAAATAACGTTTTTTTTCAGTTTCTAGGAATTCAATTAATATTACAAGATATTCTTAAATATTTGAACACGAACGAATAATTAAATAATTAAGTAATACTAAAAACCTAATTAATCACTTCTTGAATTTTTCCCTTAAAGTCCATGAATTTAAATAATAATTCAAACAAATTTTTATTTTATATAGGGCAGAGTGGGGAGTTGTGGGCCACGCTTTGTTTTCAAGACATAACTTCTCTGAACATCGATAAATTGTCAATGTATGAACTGGTATTTGTAGTAAACTTCTCAGTGTATCAACTGAAAACCACAATTAATAAAATTCGTTAATGCGCGAGAAATATTTAGGATGACGTCAATCTTATCAAAATCGATATTTGTGATTTTGGTGGGGAGTTGTGGGCCATGCCAAAAAAATTAAAGAAAATGGCATATTCCAGTAGTTTATATTTATTAAAGTTGCAGTAAATAAAAATTAATGATTTTAAAAAGATTAACAAAAAATTATTCTGATTCACAATGTATGCACGTGTAATATCCGGTCCTCATGTTGGCACATTTCAAGTGCGCCGCACGATCGCACATGTTGCAGTGAACTGTGTTGTTCCGATTGACATTCTTTGTTTCAACACAATTGACATTCGAAATTCACTCTAACATCACTTTTCAGAACAAGAGAAAAGAAGTTTCACTTCAAAAATTGAAATACGCATTAAGAACGTTTGGCCAACGACTCCCCACTAACGGTGGACCACAACTCCTCACAGCCGACATTTACGAAATGAACGAATTGCCATACACACAATGAATGTTTTACCGAAATTGCTTGATTGAATTTAAAGCCAATTGCTCAAGGAATATTTTGCAGTAACTTACCTTTGAAATATGCTGCACAACGGGACTTCAAATATCAACAACTTGAGTTGTACAAAAACTTTTATTTTAATTTCTCCAATCAACAATGTCAAAATACTAACTACGCCTTTTGAGACTATGGGTCGAGTTCACAAAAGTGAGCTCATACAAAGAGAGTCTTTTGGCAGTGGTTAAAGCAATCCTACCACCCACGAATTGTGGTAGATTGAGGTGGCCCACGACTCCCCACGGCCCACTACTCCCCACGCGCTCCTACTTATACTTAAAATGCAGTGCATATTTTGATAAAATTAATGTAGGCACTATATATAATTCAATTTGAACCATTTAAATTCCTAACTTTTCCAGTAAAAATTTGGATTTTCAAAAAGATAGATGAATTTTTACCCAAATAGTTGAATTTTCAACCAAAAAGATTAATTTTTTAACAAAAATACGATTTTTCGAAACAATACATTAATTCTCAATGATAAAATTGAATTCTCTACTGAAAAAGATCAATTTTCAAACAAATAGCTGAATTTTGAACAAAAAATATCAGTTTTCAAGAAAAATGAGAAAGTAGATTTATTTCCAAGCAAAACAATGAATTTTCAACTAAAATGATGGATATTTAGCTGGAATACTTGAAATTCAAACCAAGAAAATTAATTTTCTACGACAAAGACGATTTTTTAACAAAATACATGAATTTTCAACTGAAATGATTAATCTTTAACTGAAATACTTGATCTTTTAACCGAAAAGACGAAAAAACTAATTTGCAACAAAAACAAAACTAATTTTCAACAAAATTGTTACGTTTTCAAATAAAGTGGTGAATCTTCAACCGGAATAATTGAATTTTCAACCAAAACGATTAATTTTCTACCAAAAACACGAATTTAAAAAAAAATACATCAGTTGACAATTAAGCAGTTGAATTTTCAACTCAAAAAGATCAGTTTCTAAACAAGTAGCTGGATATTGAATTAAAAAAGATCAGTTTTCAACCAAAAATAAAACAGTTAAATTTTTCATTAAAAAAAAAAATTAGTTTTCCACACACAACCAAGAAAATGAATTTTCTACCACAAACATGACTTTTCAACAAGGAAGATTAATTTTTACTAAATAAGACGAATTCACAATAAAATACATAAATTTTCAATTGAAAAGATAAATTGTCAATCAACAATTGAATAGTTAAAATTTCACTTAAAAATTAATGTTCAACATTAAATTACAAAGAATAAGATTAATTTTCAATCCATAAGATTAATTTCTACTAAAAAAATGATAATTTTCTAAAAAATAATAAATGATAAAATAATAATATAACAAAAAAAATAGTAAAAAAGATAATTTTTCAACTAAATATTGAATAGTAACATTTTCAATAACAAAATTAATTTTGAACGAGAAAAAACAAACAAATTTTCAACAAAAGAGTAACTTTCAAGTAATTAAATCTTCTTTCGGAAAATATGAACTCGGAACGAAAAATGTGGCAGCTGATATTTCCAACAGAGAAGATTACAATTTTTAATAAAAAATAATGGAATTCAACCAAAAAGATCGAATTTTCTACCAAATAAATGAATATAGTAATAGAGAGCTATACTTTTACAAATGAAGAATCATTTTCATTCAATTCAATACTGCAATTTTTAAAAAGGTAGGCATCCTCTTAAAAATTTCCCTGACTTTGAAAAAAATTCCCTGACAATTCCAGGTTTTTCCAGGTATATAAAAATTCCCTGACAATTCTAGATTTTCCAGGTTTTTCAGGTAGGGTAGACACCCTGTTTCATATCCCATTGCAATATATTGATTAGGGAAGAGAACATTATTGAAGATGAAATATAAATTACAAAACAAAGTAGAGTAATTCCTTATATAAATATATCACAATAAATATATGACAATAAATATATGACAATAAATATATGACAATAAATATATACACACAAAGATGCAAAACTCTAGATATTCTTTTTGTATCAAAATAACTCATTACAAAATTGTGTTATTTAGAAATAGCAGTTTGAAGAACTAAAATATAGAAACGAAGTAAAACTGACCTTGGTTTCTGGCAAAAATACACAGTTTTAAAAGGTATTCTCTCTTTAAGGTGGCAACAATGTTAGCATAAGTTCAACTTGAACAGACTGAATTTATATACACTGGGTGAGCCGACCCGCTGTAATCATTTGACCTAAAAATATCTTAGTAGGAGAAATTAACCACATTATATCAGTCAAATCTTTTTAATACCTGCAACATTTAGAGACAGTGCTTCGCAATCCTTAATATATAGTTTTCTATACCTACACTTTTTTCATCTTTAACTTACAAAATAAATTTGACCTTCATCACCTCTTGCAAGATGTCTATCATTTTTAAAACTTTCAAGTCCAGGAAGAGATTGTAAGTATCTGTAGCTTTCACATAGAAGATATTACCATTGATAACTGCATGAATGGTGTTATTATCTCCAAACCCCATTTTTTCTGTCAGATTGTAAGAAATATAAGGAATTTTGTCTAAAATAATGCATCGTTTTCTGATACATAAATTCACAAATTAGAATTGGAAGTACATGCTTTTCTTCGTTTGGAAATTTTAAGATTCTTTTGAAGGATCTGCTTAAAAATTGTCGAAAGTTGCTAACATATTGCTTCGCAGTGCAACAAACTGATTTCCACATGCAATCACTTCATCATATTATTTGTAGTTGGAGCGGTCCCTTTGCACATTCATTAACAGCTTCAGCTTTTATCATCTTTGGAAAGATATATATTCTACAAATGATCATAAATATCAGGAAGACTTTAATTTTTCCTCTATAAACTTTTTTGTCTGAAAAGATAATGATAATTAAGTGCGATGCTTCATTTCAAATTAACACTAACTATGACATTTGGCCTTCGATTTTGTATTCATCAAAAAGGATACTGTTGGGAAGTTAATGAAAATACGCAGCTTCTATCAGATGAAAGTATAGTTATATTGTTTTGTTATAGTTATAGTTTCACCCGATTTTCACACACGATGTTTGTAGCTGATACACTAATGCATCTATTTACTTCGGTGTTAGCACAAAAACTGGCTCATGCCGAAAGAGAAGTTTGACAGTAGTCTGGTCGGCTATATTGATATTGCATAACATAAAAAATAGACTGTCTCACAACTGAACCCCTTTCCTCGAATACTATTGTTTATCATTGTATCTTTCAGCACTAAATGTTTTATTATCAACAGTCGTTTACCTTACAGAATAATTTTCATCACCACATTGCACTCCGAAGACCATTCGATGTAGCCAGTACGATTAAATTATGGTTCAATGCTACAAAATTAATACTTATACTATCGTCCAATTTTGCACTCAAACATGGCCTTTTAAATGACCTGTGCAGATAACGACAGTTTTGTTCTGATCAAGAGCATACAACCACTTTTCTGTCAAGTTCCCTCTATAACTAGGAACTTATTTCTCGTAAAATTCGTAAACAAATTTCTCAAAATTGATGATTGTTTCAAAATCTGCTGAATGTGGCATTACTGACCGGCGCAGTAAGCAACGAAGCTTTCATAGTACAATCTTAATTTATAAAGTATAGATAATCATAAGAATGAGGTCCATCGCTAGCAAAGTAGAAGAAAAATAATTGAATGTAAAAAATAGTCTTCATTTTGAGAATAGTTGATAAGACCATCATTAATTGTGTACATATTGTCATATTTGCCTGGAAGGAGAATTTCATTCAGTTTAACGAGGAAACTATCACTTTTTTCCGGATGATTCCATCAGTGTCATGCATGTGAATTCCAAAACGATCGTAGTAAACAAATAAAATGTTTTGTAATATATTCAGATTCAATCTTTGTTGGAAAGGTTGAGTTGTCTTTTTCAGTATTGGCCTACAAGTAGACGATGTTTTTAGATATTGAACAGGTAATTAAGTTAAGTAACAGTATGTTGAATTTTGTTGGGCTACTGGTAGACCAACACGTAGTTTTCAATAGTGCCTACAACTTTTGAAAATTGTAATGAAGCTTGTAAATATTCTTTTACATCTTCAGGTACAAGCTTCCCAAATTTAATCAGTACACAAGTATTGATGGATAGAAAAATATTTTTCATCTTCCCAAAAGAGATTTTCTTCATCTAATAATTTAAGTTGGTTCTTTTAGAACAATATGTTTGAAGTATTTGATAAGATCATTATTAATTTTGTGAATAGCATTATATCCATCAAATCAGATCTCTGTTCAGTTTGCCGAGCAAACAATTACTTTCTTTATACTATTTCATCCGTATCATGAATTTAAATTCCTTAGCGGTCGTCGTCAATTATACAAGAAATGACAAATAGAACAATCTTTTCCATTCATTTATTTTGTCTTCATTAGGAAAAAGTACTTGCCATCTTTTGTTTGTTTTCTCAACTAATACATTCATCTTGGACCTCTAATCAGAATGATATAATGAATTACAATTTTTCTCAGAATAATCTTATAAGTTTGAAAATTAACAAATCGGTGGCCTGTTGTTGTTATCAAACTTGGATATGAATACCTAATTCGAAACAATATTTCAAAAATTAAAATCATTTCAGCAACTAATAACATGTGAAATTACAAAATCAAATTAGAATTTTTATCTCCACTTAGCAGCCCATAGCCCATCAGTAGTCGCGAGCATGATATATTCACTACTAATTGCAGCATTTATAATTGTAACGTTGTCCAATTCTGCAGTCTGACAAGGAGGTTCATCAGTTTTGCTTGACTGAATATAGAATATCTTGTTTTCATTAAAAGCAAAAATGTCGCCTGCTATCCTTTTATAACTGAATATACCTCTTGATGCAGCAAAGTTATCACATTCTCTGAGATGCATAATATTTTTCACGGCTGGATCAAAGACATCAAAACTGGGAGAAACTTGGAATGATTTCAAAGAACAAGTTTGATCCATAAAATATAGGAAACCATCTTTGGAATTATTCTCGAAGAAATTCCAACTTTTGATACGCAAAGTCTGTAGCATAGTCTTCTTTGTATTTCCATGAACTATCCAGCTAATATTGTTACGATCATAAATGAAATAAAAATCGTTTTTCTGACCTCTTATCAAATGCGTAACATTTTCGAGAGAATCAAGATAAGTAAAAGGTTTCAAATTTTGTTCTAAACTATCTGCTTTCCAGATTTGATGCTTACCATCATGATTTGAAATAAAGAAAAGTGTATTATCTTCGTCAAAAATAATTTCACCTCCTCCTATTCTATCAAATGCATTTGTAGTGTTTTTCATAAATAGTTCATTGTTTTCTGGTATGTAAGTACCTAATGAATTTACATGAGTGAATATAATGTTATTATATAAATCTAAATTTAAAGATCTGACGGAGGATGCAATACTTTTTTGATGAACTGATTTAAAATTTTCGAAAATCTCTATTTCATTGCTTCTAGCATTCAATGCAACAAACTGATTTCCTCTAACAATAACATCGTGGTATCCAGTGTGATTGGTGCCTTCGACTTGCCAAAATTCGAGAAATAGAAATCGACATTTCTTGACTTCTTCAGCTATTATCTGGTTTCCAAATGTTATTGTCATGCAGAAGATTAAGAAGAGCCAAGAAGTTCCCATTCTTCTGTACCAGATTTTCTTTATTTGTTCTTTATGAAGCTGCTGTAAAAATAATAGACTCTTTACACTTTATAAAATGAAGGAACCTATAGTGTTCTTCAGAATACGAAGAGATTATCATGCTATGTTGAAATTCATGCTATGTTGAAATAATTTCAAAGAACTTTTGAAAAATGTCATCAGTACCAAAATTAGTTAAAAAGAAGAGAAGCAAAAATTGAAGTCTTTCTCCTCTTTTAATTAAATCTCTCTCAATAAAAAATGCCATATGCAGCAAAACTTTCACGAATTTTTGAAAAACTCAAACTGCAAACAAGGACAATGAACGCTCTTAAGGTTTTTATTTTAGCACTATCAGCAAAGATAGTGCAAGACCCACTTGTCCTCGACAACTAATTTGATATAGATTTCGTTGAGGTGATTTAAACACAAAGTGAAGCTTCCTGTTATCTTAACAATAGCTTAACAATAAATGTGAAGGCTCTTCTAAATAATATTTTAAGAGTTGTATTTTTTGTTGTAAAAGTCATTTCCAAACAAGCTATCAGAACAGCTGAATGGATAAGAAATAAAAAATCAAAATTCATTCTTGAGCCTATAATTTCACGTTTAGAAAGTAATAAAACTGCTGCATTCACGCTCTTGAATCTGAGAAAATGCTGAAATAAAATATTTGTCATACTTTGATATTATTTTTATAATGAATTATTACCATTTATGATAAATTATTATTCTATCGGAGTTTCCAGGACGATAATTAATTTCCTTTTAGAAAAATTATTTATTAGAAGAAAAAAAACAATATTGTAGTAGAAGTATACATGACAAAACAAAAATATGAGAATAGAAACTATTTCAATACTAGTTTTTCATTTCCAAAACAAATACCCGAAAAAGCAAATGACCAATCTCACTTGTAATAGCCAACATTTTTATGGAAAATTTAGAAACTTAAATCTTTAACAAATCCAAGCTTAAACCGGAATTCTGGTGCCGTTACGTTGACGACACTTTTGTCATCTGGAGGCACATACTAGACGAACTAAACAAATTTTTCGATTTCATCAATCAAATACATCCTAATATCAAGTTCACTATGGAAATTGAACAAAACGGAAAATTACCTTTCTTGGACGTACTAGTTTATAAAAGATCTGATAACACATTAGGACATGAAGTTTACAGAAAACCCACGCATACAAACAGATACCTGCATGCCTCCTCCCACCACCACCCATCTCAAAAGCAATCGGTCATCAATTCCCTTGTATACAGAGCTGTCTCCATAACAGATAAAGATAACTTACAAAAGGAATTACAAAATGTTAAACAAATCCTAATACAAAACGATTACACAAACAAACAAATTAATAAAGCGATAAGAAAATACACTCAAGAAAATAAGTCAACACAACCTACTAAAGAATGAGAGAGAAAAACAACCACCATCCTACCCTACATTCAAGGTATCACGGAACAAATAGGAAGAATTCTCAACAAAGACAACATCCAAACTATATTTGAACCACCTGCAAAAATAGGACAACTTCTAAACAACCCTAAAGATAAAAAGGAACCTTTCAGTGATCCGGGAGTATATCGAATCCCTTGTTCTTGTGGTAAAGTCTATATTGGAGAAACCGGGAGGGCGGTAAGTCAACGTGTAAAGGAACATGAGAGTAAAGTTAGGCTAAAACATTTCGCACAATCAGCAGTAGCTGAGCATCATATCGAAACTGGACGTGCTATTTTATTTGACAAAACAACAGTCATTGCCAAAACGTACAATGAATTTCCAAGAAAACATAGAGAAGCAATCGAAATCTTGAAACACCCTAATAACATCAATAGGGACAATGGATATAATACCAATCCGATTTGGCTTTCCGTCCTCCCGGGTTTAAAAAAAAAAGACTTGATTGGCCAATCAAGTTCAAGCAGTCCCCACCATGGGGCACTGTGGCTAATCACAGGCATCGTAGAGAAAACATATATAAGAACAACATAACCTGAAACTTCAGTTTCAGGTCAGCCCTGAAGAAGTGAACTGCAATGTTCACGAAACGTCGGCAACATTCATAGTTTCGCACACGATTGAAACCCGAAAAATCTTTAAAGTTTAAATTCTAAATTTCAAATTTAAATTTATTATAAGTTTCTTATTGATTTAGAGCTACCGGATTTTTAGTTTTGTATGAAAATAATTACGCGATACAAACTTCAAATTCAAAATGCAGTCAGCAACGAAAACTAATGAAATATAAACTTTTATGAGAGAATACTCTTTCATTCTAGAATAAAATAATAAAACTTCTATTCTAGAATAAAATATCATTTCTTCACATGAATTCATAATAACAAACATATACTTAAGCACTAGGTTGGGCATGAAAAATTTCGAATTTTTGAGAATATAAGAGAACTTTCTTATGTTTACGAAAATAATGCTGATTTTTTCTATAGAGATTTTGGTATTAAGCGCTGACAAAAAATTAATATTGAAAAATATGAATGTTACTCAGGTTACAATTCATCAAGATGAGCAAACCCGACACTTTTCAAGATTCAGATGATTTTTCATTTAAATTCAAAAAAGGTATTATGTATGGTGCCTTTAGGTTACATAGGAGGAACAAGCTACAATTTTCTGAAACCTCAAAAAAAAATTTTGTTATTTAGAGTTATTAAACAGAGTCATAAATTACTAAAATTACATATTTTCAAAGTGTTGTGTCCAAGAAAAAATCTTTCAAAGTCTAATAATGTTATATCTTGTTCATCCATTGGAACTAAATTTTATTTTATTTTTTTCTGAATTCAACATTAAAAACTGCATATAGAAATAATTATTATAGATGTTGTACACCTGGGTATACTTTTCGCAAAAAGTGAACTCTGCACTTGAAAATACGTTTCATTAACTGAAAAGGCAGAATTTAATCCAAAAATATTTCAACATAAAATTAAGTAGTGGCATGCAATACTAGTGTGTTTAAATTTTTAAGAGTAGCTTATTTGTTATTTCTCTTGTACATAACATTATGAAAAGCTAATTTAGGAACAGTTTTTTCATCAAGATAAATAACTATTTAATTCCTAAATGAAATAATCATAATTATTACATACAGGGTTTATATACATTATACACTCTTAATTGGTGGAAACCCCTTTTTAGTAATTTTTCCATTTGAAAAAAAAAAATTATATAAATTGAATATATCGATTTTTTGTATAGTACGCTTTTTGTTATTGCAAATTTTTATAAATACTTCGATAACATTTGCACACGAAAATACAGAAATAAAGTGACTGGTCGTTTAATGGATTGGCTATGTTAGATAGCTGAACTCTGATCTATTATACTGAGACTACGCGAAAGTCTTCAAAAAAACAAAATAAGGTATTGATCATTAAAAAAAAAATTTACAATGAATTTTCCATTTATGAAAATACAGAATTGAAGTAAAACTGACCTGCGTTTCTGGGAAAATACAAGAAAAAACGGCGTTCTGAAAGGTTTCTCGTCTTTTTGGTCTCAACGATATTATAATAAGTTTAATTGGAACAGACTGGATTGATACAGATTTGGTTGGTGGGCAGCACTGCGGCCATGATTAGATAAAAATGTCACTGAATGAGAAGTAAGCCACAAAATATTCGCCACATATGTTTTTGTATATTTTTAAACCCAGAAACAAGATAAGAGGTTTGCAGATTAGATTAAAAAAATTGAAGGTAATCAATCATATACGTCAACCAAAATTTAATAAGAAGTGTTTAAATTTCAATTCACACTTTTACAAAATTGTCATTTCTCGATTTGATTCGGTAATAATAAACTTTGATGGCTTTTCCGAAAATTGGGGAAATTGGTTATAAATCTTTCGAAAAATTTTCTGTCTATTTCGAAAGAAAAATATCAGTCCGCGAGACCAAAATAACATAGATGCATACTTGATGCGAATTATTAATATAAATATTAGAGTTATTTAAACTTCTTGGGCTTATTTCAAAGGTTTGTTTTTCATAGATATTTCTAAAATTATGAAATATTTCCAGAATTTATTTCCTACATTAATTCATCATATTTCAAGATTCAGCAACAATTATGAAAATATTATTGTTTTGGATTTATTGAATCATGTGGCGAGTACAATCATTATTTGAAATGTTTTGAGTTGTTGCATCAAGTTCGACCCCTAGCTAGAATTGAGGGAGAAACTCTGAAAATATTTCAAATATTTAGAAAAACAGTATGAGAACTTACCTGTTAAATGAGCTGAAGAATTTCTTGAAATGCAAATTATTCATCAAGTTATTTAAAATTTTCGAAAACAGTTAATGTATAGAATACCAGAAAATAAAAACAAGAATCCAACGATCAAATTTGGTCAACAACCATAAAATGCTCCTAGTGTAATGGAGAAAAAATCTCTTACAACAACAAAAAAATTTCTTACAACAAAAATTTCTTAATTTTTTCTTCTTTTTAGGTAAGTTTGATGAATGTGCTTGTGTTGTGATTTGATAATAATAAAAATAAAGAAGACGGAAGAAATAAAAGAAGAGAAGGAAGGGGATTTGGTTTGTTACATTCTCATTTTTCTTTATGTTTTTTTTTATTTTTGTCCATAGGAAAAAAATAATTTTTTTCTTAAATTACAATAGGAGTACTTTATGATGGCTGTCCAAATTTGGTATCATAGTATTTTAAAATTACAAATTAAATTCGAAAATCTTTGTTTTTGAATTTCTAAATTTTTATATTTTCAGTCAAATTTAAATTATTCAATATCAGATTGAAGAATCATAAATTAATTAGTTTCAATTTTTAGCGAACAAAATTGTCTATTTTTTCAATTCTTTTATATCGTAGAGTATCAAATTTGAAGAATTTATATTCGCACAATTATCAGTTTGAAGGATTTGGGATTCAACATAATTTTCCAAACTCAAGCCTTAGAAATAAAAAATTTTCAAAACTATTCCTTGAAAATTGGATTATTTTTCATTTTTAATGGTTTTAAAATATTGAACATTTCAAACTGAGCTTTAAAATCAATTTGGAATTGAAAAACTTGAAAATGCTCAATTTTTAAATTTTCAAATTTTAATTCCTAATGGTCAATGTAATGTCTTGAAAGTGTTCAATTTTTAGTTGAAGATTTAAAAGAAGAATCATTCAAGATTGAAAAATTTCACGAATAAATTCAAAAACAAATTTTTTTTTAGAACGAGACGGTGTTTATTGCAAAAATAAGACCAAAATTTTTAAAAAATTCTCGGTTTTTGGGGTAGGCAAGACAAATGACTTATTTAATTAGTGAAAGTTACTGATTACTTCATTCAAAATTACTGATTTGATCAGTAGCTGTTACTGATTGGATCAGTTTGCCTTTGTTTGTAAGTAATCAATCTTCTTGGTTCAAAATTTAGGGTTTTCAGGTATTTAGTATTTCAGTTGATATTTCAGCTTTTTTGTTAAAAAAATTAATTCATTTATTCAAAACTAATTTTCTTTCTGTTTGAAAATTAATTCTGTTGTTTCAAAATTAAACTATATAAGTTTTTTTGGGTTAAAATCATATTTTCTAGATGAAAATTATACTATTACGTTGAGGATTAAACTGTTTCATTGATAATTGATCTTTTTTTTATTAAAAATTCAAATATTTTGTTAAAAGTCGAAATACTTTGTTGAAAATTCAGTTTTTTGTTAATAGTTTATTATTTTAGTTTCAAAATTATTTCTATGGATTATAAATCAACTACTTTGTTATGAATTGGTTATTTTTTTGTAATTAAACAATAATTGTTCACTCATAAATTTGTCTATTAATAGAAACTATGGTTTTGAGAATTTTTCTCTTTGATTAAAATTCAATATTTTTTGCGAAAAATGATTAACATTTTTTTTAAATTTAACTAGGGTAGATTAAAACTTGGAATGCCTTTCCAAAAATTGACCAACTTAGTCAATGATTGATCATTTAAGTTTTTAATCAATATTTTTGGTTGAAAATTATTCTGTTGTGCATAAAAATTCAACTTTTTGGTTGAAAATTTATGTAATTTTTTTTAAGTTCATCCTTCTTGGTAGAAAATTAATCTTTTTGGCGGAAAATTGATTTTTCTTCTAAATCCAACTACTTGATTAAAAGTCCAACTTCTTTGTTAAAAATTCATTTTCATACATTTTTCTTTTAGTTTTTGCATTTAACTTTTATTGTTAAAAATTAATCTTCTTGGTAGAGAATTCATTTTTTTGTTGTTGACAATTTAACTCATCATTTTTTTTAAATCTTTTTCTTCCACATAGAGGAAGCTTTGCGATGGTTACATTTTCAAAAAAATTTAAATTTATTGAACTAAACTTTCCTCAATTTAGAAATGTCTAATACAATGTTCGAAGCAATTATCCCATGTGTGTGGATGTCACACTTTTTCGTGAACATAATTGATGCAAGAACATGAAAGATTCCTGAGTTCGAGACGAATCGATTGACCTTTAATATGAATATATTTTATGAAAGAGGACGGAAGTTATGATCATGTATATATTTTGAAAATCTTGTTTTTTTTTTATTTATAATAAAACTTTTTTCATTAAAATAATTCAAAGTTGATGCAAGAACAAAGAAGATGTGTTGACTGAAGACGAACTGATTGACCTATAATATAATTACATTTTATTGAAGAGTAAGGAAGCTATGGTCATGCATAATATTTGAAAATACGGTTTTTTATATCAAGAATTTTTTCATCAACATGATTCAAAGTTGATGCAATGATATGAAAGATACCTTCGTTCGAGAAGAATCGTTAGACCTACAATATCAATACATTTTATTAAAGTTTAGGGAAGTTATGGTCATTTATATATTTTGAGAAACGGTTTTTTATAGTGAAACTTTTTTTATCAACATATCTCAAAGTGGATGCACCAACAGAAAAGTTGTGTTGAATCAAGACGAATCGATTGACCTACAATATCAATATATTTTATTAAAGTTTAGGGAAGTTATGGTCATTTATATATTTTGAAAAACGGTTTTTTATAGTGAAACTTTTTTCGTCAACATAGTTCAAAGTGGATGCACCAACAGAGAAGTTGTGTTGAATCAAGACGAATCGATTGACCTATAATATTAACACACTTCATTGAAGATTGAGGGAGATATGGTGATCTATAATATTTAAAAATAAGGTTTTTTATTGTGAAACTTTTTTCTTCGATGTAATTCAAAGTTGTTGCAAGAATATAGAATATTCCTTGGCTTGAGACGAATCGATTGACCTACATATTAGCACTTTTTATCAAAGAGTAGGGAAGTTACGGTATTCTAAATATTTTTGAATTTGTGTTTATAGTAAAAGTTTTCTTAATCTCATAATTTGAAGTTGATGCTAGAATAGAGAGGTCCTATTGATTACAAAAAATCGATTGACCTATAATAATTATACATTTTAATAGAAAATAGAAAAATTATGGTAATTTAAATTTTTTTTAAATCGGTTTTTCATAGTAGAACTTTTTTCATTAACATAATCTAAAGTTGATGCAAAAACACATAATATTTTTATATTTTTATTTTATATTTTATATATTTTTAAATTTGATTTGTATAGTAAAAATGTTCTCACTCATAGTTTCAAGTTCATGCGACAATAAAAAAGTTGTGTTGATTGAAGACGAATCGATTGACCTATAACATTGATATATTCTATCGAAGAATAAGGAAGCTATGGTAATGCATAATATTTCAAAACACGATTCTTTATAGTAACATATTTTTCTTCAACATAATTCAAATTTTATGCGATGATATAAAAGATTTTTAGGTTTTAGATAAATCGATTGACCTGCAATATTAATACATTTCATTCAAGAGTAGGGAAGTTATGGTATTTTATATGTTTTTAAATTTGTCTTCATAGTGAAAATTTTCTTATTCTTATAATTTAAAGTTGATGCGAGAATAGAGAGGTCGTGTTGATTCCAGAAGAATTGATTGACCTATAATAATGATACATTTTATTAGAGAGTAGTGAAGTTATGTTAATTTATGTTTGTTAAAAATCGGTTTTTCATAGTAGAACTGGTTTGATTAGCATAATTTAAAGTTGATGCAACAATATAGAAGATTCCTTGGTTCGAGAAAAATAGATTGACTTAAATATAAATATATTTTATCAAAGAGTAGGGAAGTTATGGTACTTTAAACATTTTTAAATTTGATTTTCATAGTGAAATTTTTCTCACTCATAATTTCAAGTTGGTGCGAGAATAGAAAGGTTGTATTGATTCGAGAAAAATCGATTGACCTATAATAATGATACACTTTATTAGAGAGTAGTGAAGTTATGGTAATATATATTTTTTTAAATCGTTTTTTCATAGTAGAACTAGTTTCATTAGCATAATTGAAATTTGATGCAAGAACATAGAAGAATACTTGGTTCGAGAGGAATCGATTGACCTACAAAAATAATAAAATATATTATCAAAGAGTAGGGAAGTTATGGTGTTTTATATATTTTTGAATTTGATTTTCATAGTAAAATTTTTCTCACTCTCATAATTTCAAGTTGGTGCGAGAATAGAGAAGTTGTATTGATTCAAGAAAAATCGATTGACCTATAATATCAATACACTTCATCACAGAGTAAGGAAGTTATGGTAATTCATATATTTTGGAAATCAGTTTTTTGAAGTCCAGCTTTTTTCATTATAATATTTTAAAGTTCATGCAATAACAGGAAAGATGTGTTGATTCGACACGAATCAATTGACCTACAATATTGATACTCTTTATCAAACGCTAGGGAAGTTACGGTAATTTATATATTTTTTGAATTGATTTTTATAGCAAAACTGTTCTCATTCTCTTAATTTAAAGTTGATCCGAGAATAGAAAAGACTTTTCCATCATAAATTTTCAAATAGAATAATTCTAACAATTTTTGTAAAGAAGTCATAAAGCTGGGAAGGGATAGGGTACGACGGAACTTTTCCCTATCGTTTTGCAGCTCGAAAAATTATCATTTCGAATACAGAATTTCATTATTCTGATTTATCTTTGTATTTAAAGAATGCTTTTCATTAGTTTGTAATTATGTATTTTTTATAAATTTCTATTTTCAAATTGAGCGAAATGAATACCTTGATTGGTCTATTATTGTATTATTATCTAGTGAAATAAGCACCATACTTTTGTTAAAAATGTAACTATTTTGTGAAAAATTAGCTTTTTTGTCTTGAAAATTAATTTCGTTTACTAAAAATTTAACTGATCCATTTTTAGTTTAAAATTCGACTTTCTTCAGATGAAAATTCAAGTGTAGTTAAATAATAAATTTTAGAAATGCAAAAGAGGAGTGAAAAGAGAAACTATTTTTTCTGAATAAATTGAATTCAATACATTTTAATTCATATCTCCATCTAGTCTGTGATGACGAAATAATTTTTCTGTATTTGAAGATTTAACTGAGATCGATACTGTAGATTTCCATTATCCCCAGTATGTTTGATTGGATTTCTCAGCGGATCCATAATAACCATCTCTGATGATAATACAGATTCCTATTTAAAATAATGATTTGTGTAACACCATGCTAAAATTAGCGTATAACAGAAAAATGGATTCTTACTCTGATCCCTCTGTAGCTCAATGGTTAGAGCACCTGACCGGAAATCTGCTGATCTGGTGTTCGAATCCCAGCGGAGTGAAAAGAGAAGATCTTTTTTTCTGAATGAATTGAATTTAATAAATTTTAATTTATATCTCCATCTAGTCTGTATTGACGAAATAATTTTTCTGTATTTGAGGATTTAACTCTGATCGATATTGTAGATTTGCATTATTCACAGTATGTTTGATTGGATTTCTCAGCGGATCGATAATAACCATCTCTGATGATAATACAGATTCCTATTTAAAATAATGATTTTTGTAACACCATGCTAAAATTAGCGTATAACAGAAAAATGGATTCTTACTCTGGTCCCTCTGTAGCTTAATGGTTAGAGCACCTGACCGGAAATCAGTTGATCTGGTGTTTGAATCCCAGCGGAGTGAAAAGAGAAGATCTTTTTTCCTGATTAAATTGAATTTAATAAATTTTAATTCATATCTCCATCTAGTCTGTGATGACGAAATAATTTTTCTGTATTCGAGGATTTAACTCTGATCGATATTGTAGATTTCCATTATTCACAGTATGTGTGATTGGATTTCTCAGCCGATCGACAATTACCATCTCTGATGATAATACAGATTCCTATTTAAAACAATGATTTGTGTAACACCTCGCTAAAATTAGCGTACAACAGAAAAATGGATTCTTACTCTGATCCCCATGTAGCTCAATGGTTAGAGCACCTGACCGTAAATCAGTTGATCTGGTGTTCGAATCCCAGCGAAGTGAAAAGAGATTTTTTTTTAAATTTAATTCAATAAAATGATAGACATGCTTCTAAAATGTCTTGAAATCTCCACTAAAAATCTTCCAATCGTTGATTGGGAGAAGTGGAGAGAAATACACAATGCAAAAACGGTAGGATGTCAGCAGTAAAAGAAAATCGCGTTCCTTTTGGTGAATTGTCGTCGAGGAAGTGAATTGCCGGCTGCAGTGACCTTTTAGAAAGCAGTGGAAATCTAATAGACCACAAGCGAGGATGAGATATTGGCAGGGTCGGTTGTGGGGGCGTGTAAACCGGGAAATTGCTTGGGCTTCCCACAAGAGAAGGAACGAAGATGAGTTCGAAATGCAACTATTCACATTCTTCTCCGTGAAAATGTACTTGAGAGACACTTTTTCGCTTAAAAAAGAAACACCCCTTAAAACCTTTATTTGAATTTTTCAAACGCATTGAAACTTGTTTGCAATTATTTATAATTGCGCTATTCAAAGGTGAAACAAAAGTTCACTCTCTAACTAAAGTATTGCTAAATTAAGACCACAAAAGTTTAATAAAAAACAGTTATTAGAAAATTAAATTGATTCGGAAAAAATATTTTCTCCTTTCGCTCCGCTGGGATTCGAACGCCAGGTCAATTCTTTGAATTCACTGAGTTTCTTGAATTCTCTAAATTTTTTGAATTCACTGAATTGCTTTAATTCTCTGAATCGCTTCAATTTTCCGAATTCTCTAAATTTCTGGAATTACTTGAATTACCTAATCTTCTAATACTCAAAATTTTTCTGAATTCCATGAAATCATTGAATTCCCGAAATCCACTTAAATCCTTGACTATCCTAAATTCCTTAAATTCTCTAATTTGCCTGAATTCCTTGATTTTTTTAAATCTTCTAAGAGTTTTTAATTCTTTGATTTCCTCGAAATCCTCAAATTCTCATCTGAATCTCATACAATCGTTGAATATCCTGAATTCCTTGAAATTCCAATAATCCTTAAATATTCTGAATTATATAAATTTCTGGAAACCCCTGAATTTCTTTGAATTCTCTGAAATCCTTGAATGTTCTAAATTCCTAAAATCCTTGAACATCCTGAATTCCTTGAATACTGGAAAATCTTAGAATATTATCAATTCATTGAACTTTTGAAGAATTCTGAATTCCTTTCATCCTCTGAATTTCTTGAATCCTCTGAAATCCTCAAATATTCTGAATTCCTGGTATTTGTTTACGATTCTAAATTCCTGGAATTCCTTACATTATCTGAATTATTCAAATGCTTCAAAATTCCGGAAAATCCCTGAATTCTCTGAAAAAATTCAACATTATGGATTCCTGAAATCTTTGAATTTGCTGCAACTTTTTGAAATTCTTGAATATTCTAAATTGATTAAATTCCTGGAAATCGCTGTATTCCTTGAATTCTCTGAAATCTTTGAATAATGAGAATTCACTGTATTCCTGGAATATTCTGAATTTCTAAACTTCCTTATCCTGAAATCTCTAAATTCCTTGAAATCCTTGGATTTCTTTGATATCCTGAATTTTTCGGAAATCCCAAATTCCTGAAATTCTCTGAATTCTTCGAATTCTCGGATTTTCTTGAAATCTCCGAATTTTTTGAATTCTGTAAGTTCTTTGAATTCACTTAATTGCTTTAATTTCCTCAATCGCTTCAATTCTATGAACTGATTGATTTCTATAAATTTCCCAAAATCCCTTAAATCTTTGAATTCTTTAGATATCCTTCATTAATTGAGAATACAGAATTTTCTGAAATCTCATAACTCTCTAAATTCCTTGAATTCTTTAAAATTCTGAATTTCCTGAACTATTCAAATTTTTGAATTTGTTAAATTCCTTGAATTATCTGTATCTCCTAAATTCTCTGCATTCCCTAAATTCTCTGAATCTGCTGTATTGGATAAATTTCCAGAAATGTCTGAATTCCCTGAAATATTTGAATTCCTTGAATATCTCTAAATTTCTGAAAATCTAAAAATTATTTGATTTTTTTGAAATTCTTGAATATTCTGAATTCCTTAACTTCATTAAATTCTCTCAATTCCAGGAATTTCCTAAATCTCCTGAATATCCTTAATTCTTGGAATTCCCTGAAATACTCGAATATCCTGAATTCTTCGAATTTTATACATTTCCGAAATTCATTGAATTTCCTGAATCTTCTGAATCTTCTAAATTCTCCGAG
>CAKNXH010002177.1:16339-49839 GCA_932178445.1 Andricus quercusramuli | reverse complement strand
AATTTTTTTTTTAATTCTTCAACATTCTGAATTCCTTAAATTCATCACATTCTCTCAATTCCAGGAATTTCCTGAATCTTCTGAATTCTCTGAGTTTCTTGAAATCTCTGAATTCTCTAAATTTCTGGAACTTCTTTAATTTTTTAATCTTCTAAATGTTCCTAATTTTCTGAATTCCTTGAAATCCTCGATTCCGCATCTGAATCTCATAAAATCTTTTAATATCCTGAACTCTTTGAATTTCTAGAAATCCTTAAATATGTTAAATTCCATCTAAAAAAACTGTGAATTCCTTGAATTCTCTAAAATTCTTAAATATACAAATTCCTGGAATTCTTGGAATTACCTCAATTTCCTGAATTGCTGGCCTTTTCTGAATATTTTGAATTTTCTGAATTCTCTGAATTTCCTGAAAGCCGTGAAAATCCTGAATTCCCTGAGTACCAGCAAACCCTTGAATATTATCCATTCATTGAACTTTTGAGAAATTCTGAATTTCTTGAATCCTCTGAAATCCTCAAATTCTTTGAAACGCTTGATTTCTAGAAATTTCCTGGAATTTTCCAAAATCCCTTGAATTCCTAAATTCTCTATCTTCCCTAAATTCTCTGAATCTTTTGAATTTGATAAATTTCCGAAAATCTCCGAATTCCCGGAAATATTTGAATTCCTTGAATGTCTCTGAATTTAAAAAAAAATCCAAATAATTTGAATTTGCTAAAATCCTTCAATATTCTGAATTCAGGATATTCCTTGAATTTTTCTAATTTCTAAAATCCTTTGAATTTTCCAAATCTTCTGAATATTCTAAATTTTGTGAATTCCCTGAAATTCTTGAATTCTCTATTTACCCTGAAATCCTTGAATATCCATCCTGAATTCTTTGCTTTCTCTGAATTTCCGGGATTCCTTGAATTTCCTGAATCTTCTAAATTCTCTGAGTTTCTTGAAATCCCTGAATTCTCTACATTTCTGGAACTTATTGAATTTCCTAATCTTCCAAATGTTCCTAATCTTCTGAATTTCTGAAAATCCTCGATTCCCCATCTGAATCTCATCAAATCTTTGAATATCCTGAACTCCTTGAATTTCTAGAAATCATTAAATATGTTAAATTCAAACTAAAAAACTTTAAATTCCTTGAATTCTCTGAAATCCTTAAATATTTTGAATTCCTTGAATTTTGTCAATTCGTTGATCTTTTGAAAAATTTTGAATTTCCTGAATCCTCTGAAATCCTTACATTTTCTGAAATCTTTAAATATTCCGAATTATTTGTATTCCTTTACGATTCTAAACTCCTGAAATTCCTAAAATTATCTGAATTCTTGAAATGCTTCAAAATCCCTAAGAATCTCTGAATTATTTAAAAAAAATTATATTATGGATTCCTGAAGTTCCTTGAATTCTCTGAATCCCTTGAATTTCTTGAATATTTTGAATTCTTGAGGTGACTTGAACTATCTGAATTTCCTGAATTGCTTGTATTTCCTAAATATTTTTAATTCTCTGAATTCAGATGATTTCCTGAATTTTCTAGAATTCCTGAATTCTATCAATTCTTCTAAATTCCTCTAAACGATTTGCATTATTTTGAATTTCTTGGAATAAAAACAGTTCTTCGAATCCAGTAATTCCTACAAATTCACGAAATTCGAATGATTAAGAGAATTCCGAAAATTCGAGGAATTCAGATAATTCCACCATTATAAGGGAATTCCAAGGTCGTATAAAATAATGTAAGAAATTCGGGAAATTTTCCCGAATTCAAGGAATTTAGTTAATGCAGAGACTGTAGAGGAATTCTGATTTATCAGGGAATTCGGAGAAATTCAGAAGATGTCAAGGAATTCGAAAGAATTCGAAAGGATTTGGAAGGTTTGAAAGCATTCCAAGTATTCCGAATATTCCAAGTATCAATCAATGCTTGTACCGAATCCTTGGACCAAAATGAAAATTATTCAGTTATTAATCTAACAATAGTCTTTAGTGTTTAACATTCTTAAATGTTTAATTTTCAGTTGAAACCTTTCATTGTCATTGAATCCTGTTTTGACATAATCTAAATTCATAAATCATTGTCTAAATCAGTGATGCTAATCCCCATTGAGAAATTAATTAATCCCATGATATTGTTATAAGCTGATCCCTCGAGAGAGTATTATATTGACTCTGCCACCACAGGTTCTCTATTACGTCAGTTTATTTCACTGTTCCTGATATTGCCTTCAAATCCAGTCTCTCAAAACATATCTCTCGAACCCATTGCATTATCCGTAGTCAAAAATTCCTAAATCCTAATGAAGATCTCTCTCAAATTCATAATTTTGCACAGATTCCAAACGGTAATTTTAATTGTAAATAAAGATATTTGCTAAAGACATTTCCTGAATCTTACCTTGACAATTCGCGTTCCTTTAGTCATCAATTTCAGATAATAATTTAATTATTGATTATTATACAATTTTCAGATCATGCACACCACGAAAATATTTTTTCTTATGATTGCGAAAGTATAGCCTGATCCTTCGATTCAAGATGAAAAAATGTTTGAATGGATCAATTCTGTTTTGTTTATTTCTGATTTCATATTATTATTTATTGCCAAAAACTGTAACTATAAAAAATGTCACATCATTTTCTGACCCATAGGAAAATTCATTAAAATTTTCTGAAATTTGAATAATCAAATCCATACACAGAACAGAAGATGTTATCCAATCAGAATTAAATTTTAAGGGCTTACTACTGTCGGGCAAATGCAATTTTTACCCATTATTAGAATCCACTACTCGAAAAAAGGGTTTTTTAGCACCCTCTGCTATTAACCCTACTATTGAATTTTGTGGTTTAAAGATTGTCGTATTTTATATCTCCACCAGTGTCGAGGAATTTGTAGCAATCTCCTTTTAAAGGACCTAATCTCATCGTTCTTTTCATACTACCTATTAAATTGATGGCTTTCCAGGTTCTTCATTCCTTGAATCCAAGTACTCCTATTTCCGTGGAGAATTCAATGAGATACGAAGCTGGCAAGAAAGGAAAGTTTCCGGATTTATATTCCATAGAAGATCGTGAGATCAATGCGGAATTCTCGATTCTGATAATATCGGTGATGAATGATGCACTCGATGGAAGCAAAGATAATTCTCCATTTATTGATTGAAACCTCTCAATATAACTCGATATGGTCCATTCCCTCAATTTTGAGAAACTTTCGATCAAAAGAACTTTTTTGAATGAACAATTATTGAGTTGAAGCATCAACAAACCTTCTTGTACTGGATCTCTTTGAGATTATTTGACTGCCTAAGGACCAATTTTGATGAATTAATTTCAATTTCAATCAATTTGATTTTTAATAATTAATTGGCTGTTAGTTGAAGAGAAATTGATTCTATAAAATATTATTGAATTGAGTTTCAATAGGTTGCATTAGCTCCGCTAGATTATTACGAGAGAATAAAAAAAAAATATTATGGAAAATTTGAATATTCCTTCAATCCCAGGTCCTTTGACGGATGAACAAAGAAAGACTTAACAATTTTCATAATCTCAGGTTAAAAATGGATTCTAAGAAATATTGTTCTAAAACTAGTTTGTGCTTTTTGACAGAAACTATTGATCTGATGTAAAAATGTGACCCTCAGATGTTTTTTTGATAAATCACTGATAATAATAAATATTGATGTATGAGATTTTGGAATGAAAAATGCTTCTGAAACAGAAACAATAGTGTGATTTTTCACAAAAATAGAGAAATAAATTCTTTTAAATAAAATGAGTGTGGACACCATATTGAAATCAATATGAAACGCTTGAAATTCTTGAAATATTAACCGTAAATATATTGCATTCTTAATAAAATAGAATTTTCAAAAAAAGAAGATTCCAAACTGACAAAAATTAATGCTACACCAAGAAAGATGACCATTCGACAATAAACGATGAATATTTAATCCAAAAGGATGATTTTTTCAGTTAACAGTTGAATTTTTGACCAAAAAAATGACTTAGAGAAAATAGTTCGATTTTCTACAAAATAATTAAGTTCTTAATAAAATAGTTTAATTTCCAAGTTACAAAGATCTCTTTTCAACAAAAAAGATACATTTTCTACCATGAGAGATGAATTTTCTATCCCAGAGGACGAATTTTCAACAAATCAATTCAATTTTCAACCCGAAAAGTTGTATTATGAACAGAAAGGTTTATTTGCAACCAAGAAAGGTAACATTAACACAATTAATGATAAATTTTCAATCTGAAAGACGAATTAAAAAAAAAAAATTAAATTTTTCATAAAATAATTAATCTTTTAGCAAAATAGTTGAATTTCCAACCAAATACCAAATACCTGTAAAATATTTTCAACACCGAAAGAAGAATTTTCAACAGGATAGTCAAATTCTAATTTGAAGAGATGAATCTTGAACTGAAACATTTAATTTTTAATAAAGTATTTCAAATTTCAATCAAATATTTGCATTTTCAATCAGGAGGATTAATTTTCTATAGAAAAATACGAAATTACACAATAATGTAAAATTGTTCATTGTTATTCTTGAATTTTCAAATAACAAAAACTGTTCATTTTTAACCAATAATGAAATTATCAAAATTTCAGTCGAAAACATTAATTTTCAACAACAACAAAAAAACTAATTATTATTAAATAGTTGAATTATAAACAAAACAATTGAATCTTCAGCTAATGAAATGAAGTTCACAATGTTACATTTTCAATCAAGAAGATTAATTTTCTTCCAGAAAAAAAAACAAATTTACAAAAAAATACATAAGTTTTTAAACAAATATTCGGATTTTGAACTAGGAATGAACTGTTGAAGAAATGGAAAACTCAAATTTTCAGTCAAAAAAGTTTAAAAAAAAAAATTTACAACAAAATAATTGGATATTCTAGCAAATAGTAGAATTTTTAACCAGGAGGGATGCATTCTGGACGAACAAGAATTATAATACTGGACTTTTAATTGAAAGTAATAATATTTGAAGAAAAAATATTTCTAATTTCCGATTGTTTTCTATTAATTCAGTTCGTATTTCAGCAAAAAAAACGAAAAAACCCGGAAAGAGGGGAAGTTTCTTGAAAAGAGTAGAAAAAAGAATTCTTACAAAAAGCTGCAAAGAGGGGAAGGCGTAGTTTTTCAACGGTTTTTTATGTGAAAATGACTCATACATGAAATCAAAAGGAAACAGTTTTTTCTAAATTTTCTTTGTCTTCTTAGAAAATAAAGCACAAAGCAGGAAAATTTCAGGACTTGACTTATGATGGTAATTATTTAATTTTTTAATGTATAAGTCAAGTCTCATCAGGTGATGAAAATGTTGACATTATAAACTTAATGACGTCTCCCGAAAAAAACTCTTTCACACTTGAAGGCAGATTCAGTCTTAATTTTTATTTTGTTCTTAATTATTAATTTTTTCTGTGTGTATGTCAGTACTTCTTCTGGAGACATTATTAAAAACGTCAAATGTTCTGTTTTTTGGCTAATGATATACACAGCAATTTTTTTTTATTTTTTTTTTTTTTTTTTTTTTTATGGACCACTGCAGTTATTCGGGTACGTGTATCTGAGCCATACGAACGTGTTCTGTCGCCAGTACCCGGAAGAACATATTATTTAGGGAATCGTTCCTCAATACTGGTACAATCCCGCTTGCGTTGTTGTCATGCATGTGAAATTTAACTCTGCCACCGTTGTCTTCAACATTTGCAATATGAACATCTACGAATGGACACAAAGTAGGTCCATCTGCTAAATCTTCTATCATTCCAATGACGTACTCGTTATTTTCATCTACTCCTACTCTCCCAAGACCTCTTTGCGGGATGATGACGGCACCACCAAGTCTCCAACTTTGGTAATGGCTAACACTAACCTCCATGGGATGCGGATTAATAATTGCGGTCTTTGCTCGGGCCCGAGGAAAGAGCCAACGTAGATCTGCAAAAAGAATTAGAAGTAGGAAATTGATGATTGTATTAGCCAATGGGAAATTTCGGTTTTAAGTGGTAAGCCTGAACCTTCTTGTTGTTTAAATAAAATGGACAGTGTTCAGTCAAACAATTGCCAAACTTCCAATTTGTATATTTATTCTAATACAAAAATGCCTCTATTACGGAAATGTTAACAGATTCATGATTTTATGTATACAGGACTTTAGGGTGTTATTTCAACATCTCTTGAAGATTCAAGCAAGAAAACCGACAATTCCTAAAATGCAAAATCATACGAGATTGTTTAATGATTGTCTGATTATACTGCTGGGGTCGGAAACCATTTCTCAATGAAAAATCAAACCAGCAAATCGATACTTACTTTTGGTTGTTTTTGTTGAATGTCGATTTCCTTGTTTCAATTTTCATGAGATGTTACTAACAAGCTTAAAAATAAATTTAATTACTTTCCCCACTAGGAAATGTTTTCCACATTTATCCTGAAGTGATTTTTGGCCAAAAAAGTGAAATCAAAAAATTTCATGTGACTTTGGTTGTTCGAAAATATCAGTGTCCTTGCTTGAATCTTCAAGGGATGGCAAAACAACCTCCAGACATCCTGTATACACAAAATTGTTAATCTGTCATGTCTATTGGTACAAGCCTTTTATTTTCATTTGGTCTGATCCACGGAGTATGAGGCATTCAGCCGTTTTGTTCGCTTACTCAATAAACGAAATCGTAAAAATTATTAAAAAAAAAAGTTGAAATCATGAATACAGATTCGATGTAGAAGTATCATGGAACCAAAAAAAAATCTCCTTGATGACGAGCGTGGAAGATTTACATTCTATGCGTGAAGTTTAACACCAATGTTTTCTGAATTTACACAGGCAAAATTTTCATGACACTCTTATGTGGACTTTTTGTGGGCCCCCCCCCCCCCCCCCAAGGTTGCGTAACTTTCATTCATCTGATTTTTTCACTATCATTGCAATGTTTTAACTTTGCCAAGAAAGTGACAGTGGTTTCCTACAAAATTTTTTGGATAACACTTTTAGCCACCACAAATATTTCTAAAAGCTACCAGAAATATAGGTTATCAATCAAACCGTTGCATTGAATTTTTATTAAGAATAGCAATTTCCGAGGAAGAACACTGACGTAAAAACAAATTGTTTAAGAGGGTAAATTTTCTTTTGTACCTGATATTTTTCGTACAAAATCGCCTTTTATCCGGCGATTACTGGTCTAAAATGCCAAGAAACCAAAAAATTGTCCATTTAATGACTAAACAATAATCTGAAAAATGTAACGATTTTTTGAATTAAAAATATCAACTTTGATCTTTAAATTAGAACTATTTTAATCTTGAAATGGCCATTTTCGATGCAAAATTCCAACGCAAACTGGCATTGTTACGAAATTATGTATCTTCTTTGAAATCTAATAATTTTCCAAATAAAGATTTCAATTCCTGACAAAAAACATGAAATAAATACAAAATTGTCTCAAGGTATAAATCTTATTTTTGTTAAAAAAAATCATTGGATTGAAATATGATGATTTTTCTTCAAAATAACCGTTTTTCTGAAAAATCTGGATAGAACCTGAGGTTTTTTGAAAGTTTCATATCTTGTTCAAATTATAAAGAACTGAACATATATTTTTTACAAATTTTTGGCATGAAACGAAAAAATAACTCGAAATTGTTCAAAATTATGAATCTTCTTTGTAATTTTTGCATTATTTAGAATACCAACTTCCGCTGAAAAGCACAAAATTGATCAGATATTTTAAACCTTGTGCAAATTATAATGATTTTTATTTAAAAATACCACTTTTTTTGTCAAAAACGCTAACATAATCTGAAATTGTTGAAACATGTGAATCTTCTTCGAAATCTAAATTTTTTACACATAAAAACAAAGTTTTTCGAAAATTTGTAAATCTGGTTCAAAATATGAACATTTTTATTCTCAATACCAATGTTTGGTGCGAAAAGCTTACCTAATCTAAACTTGATGAAAAATTATAAACCTTAAAAATCTAAGGATTATTGTTTTTGACACGCTAAAAGAACAAAAAAGCTCAAGTTGTTGAAAACTTTTAATCTTTAAAATTCAATAACTTTTCATTCAGAATACCCATTTTAAGTTTAAAACGCCACCATGACCTGACATGAGCGAAAATCGCCAATCTCCATCATGATTTTTGTTTACAAATGCTAATCTTCGATGAAGATAAAGAACACAACTCATTTTTTTCACAAATTATGAGTCTTCTTTGAAAATCTGTGATTCTATATTAAAATGATTCACAAAAAATTCTTCTTCTCAGCGAAAAGCACTAAAAGAATTTAAAAATCAGAAGCTTTACTACGTTTGAGATTGACACCAAACACTTTTGATCAAATTCTGCAATTTGGGAAGATTTACCAGTGAAATTGTCCTGACATTTCAAATATTTTAATTTGGAACTATAGCATTGTTGAATTTTAAAATGTACACTTCGAAAAATTAAGAAATTTGAAACTAAATATTTCCAAATTTATGCTCTTAAAGCACAACAACTTCAGTTTCAAAGACTGAAAATTAATCTGTTTTACTAAGTCCTTAAAAATGACTAAGTTTCAATTTTATAAGATATCAAACTGAAGTTAATTTTGTAAAACAGATGAATCGTAGATTATTATAGGTACACAATTTTTTCAAAATTATTGAATTCAGGAAATGTTCAAAAAAAAATAGGAAAACACTTTTTCATTATAGTTATTTTTTGTCAACGAATGAAGTAATCTGCTACATCTTATACTTCTTTTCATGCATACTTACGGACAGGATCAGGAAAAACCACTACGATCAAACACATAATACTAATAAAAGTCCTCATGTTTTTGGAATGGACACCCACTGAACGAAGAATTTCGAAAGAGGATGACTATAAGGAATATCCTGACAAAAATTTGAAACGTTTATATACTAATCGTTATCACTTTCGTCATTCAAAATGATTTAGGTCTCTTTGCAGTCTGTTTCTTCACCCATACTGAAGTCGCAAAAATACTTCAGATTTATAATTTTTTACCGTACAATGTATATAAAAAATGCATATTACGCAGTGAAAGAATCAATAGATGTTGAAATACATGATAAAATGTTATCTTCGGATCCAAAAAAGTATCTTTATTCACATGGGATGTCATATGCTATGAGGATAAATAGCGGGATTGAATGAGAATGCAAAATGAAGAATTACAAATTCAATGTAAACTCGTTTTTTTGTTGGAATGGCTTTAAAAACTGAAGACAAAATTTATTAATTTCTTCACAAACCAAATAAAACAATGTGCGAAATTGTCCAAATGTTTTTTAGCCTTGAAGGTAAATGGTCAAAAGGGCTGAAGAGAAAAGCTTATCCACAATCTAGTAACTATGATGATCATAATTAGCATTTGACTAGGGCATTGCAAACAAAAGGATGTTCGAAGTCTAATTATTCAAACCAACCATGTGATTCGACGGAACAATTGAATGTTATAATTGAATTATCGGCTAACAAAAGTATGATAAATGAAACGTTTGAGTCTATAGTGATATTACTGTAAAAAATGATAACCAGTAAAGGTTTTACCAATAAAGAAGTTAATGCAACATTGCTTAAATCAAAGGTCGAAGTTAAAACACTACTCCTAACTAAGGAATGAAATCCAATGAAAAGAACCTTAAAAAAATTAAAAGATGATGAAGACGCACCACTTATGACTGCCGACGATGATGAAGAGGCTTTAGGATAGTCAAATGTAACGATGATTGAAAAATATTCTATGACAGAGCCTTTCGGTAGTTATGAGTAGCTTACCAACAAATTCTTCAGGATGCTTCTGTCAAAATAGAAAACTGTATTCGGATACGGCTAATGGTGTGCATAGACAAGATAATAATATTCTTATAATTTATGATATGCCTATTCGTTTTGACAATCAATTTATATAAGTGAGAGATAAGCATTACCAAAAAACCGTTAGTCTTCTTGAAGTGCTGTTTAGGCAAGCACCTGAGGCATAAGCTTGAACGACCTGAACAACTACATATGAAGATTCAACTATTAACACAAACACTAACAAGAAGCATTATAGTTCCACTAAAAGTACTCATGCTAACCAAAATACCAAGTATTAGAACAGTATTGCGAAATTTTTCCTATGCAAACGATATTCTGAAAGTGGTGGTTCTCTATATCAATGCCAGGTATTGAGAAAAAACAAAAAAACCAACTACATCTAGTCGGATGATCCTATCGAGTTAGCTGATCATCTTCTTTTAATACCAGGTATTCTATGCTAAACAATGTCAAGGTTTTTCGGTTTTCTGATTACTTTTTCTATACTCAAAGTATTCTCAAAGTATACTCGGCGCAATGTTTGAAAATTATAAAAAAAATATGCTAGTTTAGTGGAGCATAGGCTACTTGAATTTTATGGATTTGTCATTGTGCTTTGATTTTCAACTCATTAAGACAATCCCTAAGTCGTGACACGTTTTTGCGAATCGCACGCCCACCATTTCATTGTTCAAAGATTCAAAGTAGTTGTAGAAAATTCGTTAATTATTATGAAATCGAATTTTCATCAGTTGCATAAGCTTTTTTGGATTAATACGAGAAAATGAAAAAAAATCGTATGATACCTTTAATCACACAAAAAAACTTGAAAAGCACTTGGATGCATTCAGCGATGCTAACGGATAGCGATTTTTTCAACGGTGCATGTACCGAAAAGCGCGGATATATTCAAAATCACAAAGTATAAACTGATAACATCACATTAATGATAACTGATCATTTGAAGAAATAAGATATTTCTTAGATTCGATTTGATTAATTTTTGAAAAATGAAAATTTATTCAAAATAGATCCGCGCTTTTTGGTAAATGCGCAGTTGAAAAAGTTGCTTACAGCGCGCACATTGATGCAAGGCCGGGGCAGCCAATAAACTTCGCTTGACAAAAATAACCTGACCTGATTCACAATATTTTGAAAAATATTTGAATCATTTAAGTGGTAGGAGATACATTCTGAAATACAAATATAATAGTATAGTCAGGTAAAGAGAATTCTGACTTTAGAAACGTAATGACATTTTCCAAACAAATTTTTTTTTTCTATCGATTCAGCAACTCTATGGGTAGAAATTAAAAGTTATTAATTTTTTGAACTGAAAATTTGTTTTTTGTGGACTGATCAATGCTGAGAAAACCTTTTTACACTGGAAAAGTAGTTTCCGGCACAATTTTTGTTTTGTTATCAATTCAAAACTTTTTCTTCTTTGTTGACAGTACTTCTTTCGGATATATAATTAAGAACGTAAAATAAAAGTTTTGTGTTCACAAACTGGTACATAACTTTTCTTCGAAAAGTTTGAAAGTTCGAAAAAAGTTCGAAGTAAGACAAATTTTGTACGAGGCCTTTTTTAATAAGCCTTACGTCACAATTATCGAGAGGTGTCACGTGGATTTCAGAAACTGAAGAAACATGTCTTGCCGTCTTCCTCATAATTTTTTAATTTTTTCGCATTGTGTAATGAAAATATGACCTAAAACTCAATAATATAAATATGGATACATAAATTATAATTATGAAAAATTACAATAAACTTCATATACATGGCATCTATTGAAATGTTTTGTTCTAATATTTTTTAAATCAAACAGCATAGGCCGCAGTGTTGTACCATGTCTGAGTCAATAATAACCAACGAAATAGATCAAAAAAGCGTACATGTGTTCAGATTTGACAAAAAATGTATTTCTTTTTTTTCTAATGGACCACTCCAATTATAATTAGGGTATGTGTATCAGAGCAGTACGAATATGTTCTGCCCCTAATGGCTTGAAAAACATATTATTCAAAGGATCGTTCTTGAATATTGGTATAATCACACTAGCGTTGACGTCATGTATACGAAATTTTATTTTGCCACCATTGTGATGAACATCCGCTGTATGAAAATTTATAAATGGACACAAAATATGTCCATCTGCTGTATCTTCTACCATTCCAATGACGTGCTTATCATTCTCATCTACTCCAACTTTCCTGAGGCCTCTTCGTAGGAAGCTAATTGCTCCTACATTTTTCCAACTTTGGTAATAATTAACAGTAACTTCAATAGGATGAGGGGAAATTGCAGTCTTTCCTGGGGTCCTTCTGAATGGCCAGAATAGTTCTGCAAAAAAATTATAAGTAGGGGATTAATGATTGTATTAGCCTATGGGGAATTTAGTTTTTCAGTGATAAGGATGAACCTTCTTGTGGTTTGAATAGGGTGGACAGTTCCCATCCAAACAATTCTCAAACTTGCAATTTTCAATACTCTCTAATTAGAAAAATTAGTTTGTTATTGAAGTGTTATTACGATTTCGTGTTGAACAATTGTTTGGTCTGAAGTTATTAACAAAATGCTGATAAATGTATTCACTTTCAATTCAGCAAAGGCATATTTCGCTAATCATTCTTGTTCTAATTATAAAAATCTAAATTTATGAAATCAGAAGTTAATTTTAAACATTATGACAATATTTTCGGTTCTAAATATAGGTGTTGAAGTTTTCTAAAATTATGTATCATAAGAGAAATATCAAAAAGTATTCATGAACTGTAAAAATTGTTTGCCTCTTTGATGAGTTTAACCTAATTACTTAATGAATCTGTAATCTGTAATGTAATCTGTAATCTGTAATCAATTTTTTTGTCAAAAAGTTTATTACATTTTTTATATATACACGTTAGGACCGAGAAGCAAAAATTGTCATTTGCCAACCTGAGTTTTTTAATTGAATTTTTTATAATTATTTCTTCATTTATCTCATTAAAACAATGTTACATAACATTTTCGCTTGAACCATTCCTTCTCTCTGAAAGCGTTGCGTAACACGAGGACAACCCCAAAGTATGTATCTATCTTGAGTAAAAAATACAATTATCATGGAATCAAAAAAATCTTCATGACAAACAATTTAGAACAATTGCATTCTGGAGATGTGCGAAATTTATGTTTCATAAAATCTTTTTTTTTCGTCAATAATCTGAATTGCGGCAATTCTAAGATAGCTTCGAAAATTTACTCATCGCGGTTGTCTAAAGCTGGACACCAATGGTTCCTCAATTTTATAATAACCAAATTTTCATAAATTTAAGAAATTGAGATATCAACGCTATAGTGTGAAACAGGCTCTGATAAAAATACAATTCTCTATTTTATTTATGTTTCGTCAATAAGTAAAATAATTTGCTAGTATCGATAAACAGTTTTATATGTATATATTTTTCCCTGTGATTCTGATATACAGCCTATTTTCTTTTTCCTTAAAATTTCCTTACTTACGGACAGGATTAGGGAAAACCACTGCAATGAAACACATAATACTTATCAGGGTCTTCATTCTCTTGAAATAAAGGACACTCAATTGTAAGAAGAATTTCAATAAGAATATGACTGTAATGAATATTTAAACAAAAATTTGAGTCGTTTATATACTGATCGCTATCGCATTTGTCATTAAAAATTATTATTATTTCTTATTATAAGTAGTGTGTTTCTTCATCCTCACTGAAGTCGAGAAGATGCTTCAGATTTATGACACTATTATGTCATTAATTATTATTATATATTAGGAATGTGGAAGAAAAAAAACTACATATCACGCATTGTAAATATCAGCAGATCTTGAAACATATGATGAAATTTTATTTTTAGATAGAAAAACCTCTATTCACATAGTATGCTATTTGTTATAAGGAAGATTATGAAATTAAGAAATGAATGCAAAATGATCAACGACAAATATAATATAATATGAAGCCGGCAAGAGAAGAATGTTCCCGGATTTTAATTCCATAGAAGATCATGAGATCAATGTGAAATTCTGGATTCTGATCATATTGGTGATGAATGCTGAACTCGATGGAAGCGAAGATAATGTTCCATTTAGTGATTGAATCCTCTCAATACAACACGGCATCGTCATTTCTCTCTGTTTTGGAATACTTCCAATCACAAGAACTTTTTCGAATCAACAATTATCAAATTGAAGCATCAAAATCCATTTTTGTAATCAATATTTTTGAAATTTTTGACGAAACGAGAATAACAACTGGTTAACCCAATTTTTTGGAATTCTGTTTTCAACGATTTCAAGTCATTTAGGACGCTATTCATAAATAGTTCTTAGGAATATGTCGAAATTATTTCTTCTATCACTAGATAAAAAAAAGTCACGCTTATATTGTCATTGAAGCAGGCATATATTTTTGTTTCATTTTTTGAGAAAGGCCCAGATTTTTCGGCTTTGTATAATGCATGTCCATCAAAATTCCACCTGATAATATTTTTCAAAATCCCCATTTTCTGAAATAGCTCCATCCTTTAAACAATGAGAAGGACGCACGACGCGAGACATAAAAATGCCCGCTGACCTTCCTATCTTAAAAAATTTGAGCCTAATGAGGAAAATGGAAATTTAGTGAAAAATTTCTAGAGAATTCAGGAAGTTCCTTCAGCTTAGCTGAATTATTACATGGAAATAAGAAAAAATATTTAAAAACGGAATTGAATCTTTTATCCCAGGTCCTTTCAACAAAACAGTTTTGATTTTCAACCATGAAGATTAGTTGACTAGCAAAAGACGATTGTTAAACAGAATACAAAAATTTCAACAAAATAGTTGAATTCTTAAATAAAAAAGACAATTTTCGAACCAAAAATAGAATAGATCTTTGACTAATAAAATGCATTTTCACAAAGTAGTTCATTTAGCCAAACAGTTACATTTTCAATCGAGAAGATTAATTTTCTACCAAACAAGATCTTTTATATTGAGTTGCACATGGATTGGAACTGTGCTTAAAAGAGATTTTTTTTATTCAACTGAAGCAAAAATATGATCGAAACATCTGACTCACCATCAAAGGCTGGATCAACGTTAACCAGGACATCAGAGATACACATGCTAGGTAGGATTTTCTTATCAATTGTCGTAAATATGATATCGTACCTCGTAATATTACGAACTCTACTCACAATATCAATAATCTGTCTTTTCATAGTCATTTTATTTAAAAAAAGCTTAAAAATATTGGAAAAGTGCACAGGAAAATTGGCGAAATAGAAATTTCTTATGTGAAGAAACATCTATTTTTTTAGAACCGAGTTTAAAATAAGCTAACGGAATCAAAATTTGTTTTTCTTCAGGAAATAATGACAATCATAATCTTATCAAATATCAAGAAACTCTCAATCTTAACCCTAACTTGATACATTACTCTCTTGAGAAAAAATTTCAGAATATTCAAAAAACAATTTTACTCTAAAAATAATGAGATTTTTGATTTGTTGAATATCAATTGTACTCATGCTCACATTCCTGATTAAGTCAACGATATTTTTAGGTTAGCAGATAAATTTGGTTCTACTTTCACAACCTCAAAAAATCAGCACATCTTCCAAAGTATGAAAGATGTAGAAACTAGCATTGATAAAATCCATGGAAAATTAGAAGCTGAATTATTACATAAATTTCTTTATTTATCTAACTGATAAATTGGAAAGCCTAAATTCATTTCTGATTCAGATAGAATTGCTTAAGGAAGTATTGCAGAAACTAAAACTCTTCTTAACGGACATCAAGAACTCTTTGCAACACGTGCTGACAAAGGCAATGTTGCTGTTATTCTTAATGAACAAGATTACCACAAAAAAATGTAATTTATGTTAAATGATTGAATTACTTATGAACAAATTAATAATATTCCTCTCAAACATATACAAAGATAAACTTTTAATGAACTTAAAAGTTCGAGATTAGAAGGCCTTTTAGGCTCTAACATAACAAGACAAGACCTTACTACTGATAATATCAACATGACTAGAATTAATAGCCTTCCTAACATTGATGAGAATATTTTTTCTTTGAGACCTTTTATTAGTGCTATTATTTCACCTACAGATATCATATCCAAAGTTTTAAGCAATATTTTAAATGCAGCTCTTCCAAAACCAAAATTGTCTATAGGAAATGCTATTGAATCAAAAATAATACTGGATGAAAGCATTATTCCTTCTGACCACATAATGATTCCTTTTGATGATACTTCTCTTTTCACTAACGTTCGTTTGTATTTTTTTTTAGAAATATCAAAAAAGCATGGTCTCTTCTTAAAAAAAATACTGCCTTCTATCTAGATAAATTTGAAGATGGTATAAAATTCCTTATGAACAACACTTACATTCAATTTGACAAAATTTGTCATAGACAAACTTTGAAATTCCGGTGGAGGTTACATCTATATGTAGGCGATACATTTTCAATTATTCCTAAAGATCAGATTGAGAAACCTATCCAAACTTTTAACGCAATTTATAACAAATTACAATTTACACGAAGTAGAAAATAATAATCCTACTGATGATGAATGAAGAATGATAATGGCACCATGTCTACTAATGGATACATTGAAAACAGTTAAACATGACCTTTTTTGAAATAACTTCTTGCAAAGTATTATTGATAAACAAATTAATAATATAATAACAGAACTTGAAACAAATACCTCAATCATAATTTTAATAACATTGTAAAATAGGATTTGATCCTCGTGGCACTATTGCTATTCCATATTATGGTGAAATTTCAGATAATATCAGAAGAATTTTGAGAACTTATAAAATTAGCATCACTTTTAGTATGAATTACTAACTTAATAACATAATTTAACTTGGCAGAGATCAATTAGAAATCTTTGATGAAACCGACGTAGCTTACCGTTTCGCTTATTTCTGCTAAATTACATTAAAAGGTTCTGTTTAATGCTAAGTCGGTAGAATAATGAGGTTGGTAATGGAGATTCGTCGAAACGATGTATTGCCATCAATCGGTAAAACAGGTAAGTCGGTAATGTCGGTGAGGTAGGGAGTGATGTTACCATCAGTCGGTAAAACAGGGTGATCAGTAATTTTTCATATTATCATTTTAGCATACGTGGGTGAAGTAGGGAGCCACGTTACTATTAGTCACAAATTCGGTTCAACAATTCAACAACATTAAAAATTGTAATTGCAGATATTCTGTATCTCATCTTCTCTAACCGAAACCTAAAACTTGCGAAATGCTTGAATCCCATTTTGGCAGAAGACAAATATTGTTTGCCTGATTTTTGCTGTCATCTGAAGTTGTAGAGAGTTGGACTTAGATTCTTTTTCTTTTGTTAATTGATTCATTTCCGGAAAAGGGGCTGCACCTGAAAATAAAACTGTGAGTTCTGCGCGTAGCTCGAAGGTCAGCGCCTAGCAAGAAGAATGGAACCTTTTCGTAGGACTTAATATGCAGTTGATTAAGGAATTTGTTTTTGACTTATATAGTTATCATTTCCTTAAGGGTTCACTCAGTTCAAGTTAAGTCTTCGTGTTAAGTGGTTCTGTTTTGTACGGGTGTGTGAGCGCGTCTCGTTTTGAATATATCAGTTTTCATATTGTGTGTTGGATATCAGTTTTTCCATTTTTGTGATGGATATGTGTGTTTGCCATTGTGTTTTGGATTACATCTGCTCGCCGTTGAATGGATTGAGTTGTGGCGCACTGGTTGCCATTCCAATAATATAAGTCTCAGTCTTAAGTTCTGTAATTCCTGTTCTATTTATTGTGATTGCTATTTGATTCTCGACTTTTCCCTCCACTCTTCAAGTGGAGGTTTTTTATGCCATAAAATAAACTCTCTCCTTTACAAGAAAAATTCTGCTGTGGTTATTTGAACCTCAATACACTTCAGTAGAAATTAAGTGACTGATAAATGCTCAAACAAATATCATCCATCACTGATGATCTATTTTGAGTTATCCAAATTAGGAAATCGTGATCGCAATTTCTTGATGAATAGTAATTCGTGCAACTTTAACTTTGAGAAATGTAATTTCTCTTCGTTATATGTAGCACTATCGAATACTGATTGGGATATGCTGACAAAATGTGACAACACTGATCAGGCTTGTGAAATATTTTATGAAATCATTTACAAATTGTTTCAAGAGCATATCCTACTACACGGACCAACAAAAATTAATAAATATCCCTACTGGTATACGTCTAATATAACTAGACGTCTTAGAGTTAATTTAAAAATCAATATAATTAGGGTATGTAAGAACTATACATTCAGGGTTGAAAATAACTTAATGAGTAATCCAAACTCCACGTTACCCTGGTCACACGTAAACAGTGTTTCACGTACAACGCGAATACTTGGAATTATGTACTATATAGGACAACAACTTGAGTCACAGACTGATATTGTTGATGCCTATGCAAACTTTTTTGTTGGTGTGAATAACATCCCTAAGAATCCAATCGTGCCTGATTCATGTCCCATGTCCAATATACATATTCTTGGAGACTAAGCACAGATATCCCCCACTGATATGGTAAAAGGAATTAAGTCTCTTCCTTCTAAAAAGACAGCACGCCCTGACCTGATACCTTGCCATATCTTGAAAGGCGGTGCGTCTGTCCTAGTAGTTCCCTACATCATTATATTTAATCTAGCAATCTTTACGCAGAAATTTCCAACACAAAGAAAGGCCACAAGGGTATGCCCGATTAATTAAAAAGGGGACAGAGCTGATAGTCCCAACTACCGGCCTATTTCTATTTTAAATAATTCGTCTAAAGTCTATGAAATTTGTCTGTACGATATTATTTCTGAGGCCTTTAAACCAGTTGTATCATCTGCCCAACATGTTTTCCTACCAAAAAAATCCACCGTTATCAATCTTATCACTTTTCTTCAGCTCACCTGTTCAAAGCTCCATCAATTTGGTCAGGTGAATGTAATATATAGTGATCTTTCTAAGGCATTTGACCTTGTTGATCATTGGATACTACTTGTTAAATTACAGAATTTGAATATACCTGATAATATCATTCCACTTGTACAGTATTACATCTTAAATAGGAAGAATTTCGTGCATTATGGAGGATATAACTCAGTACCATTTTTCCCTTCATCTGGCCTACCACAAGGTTCCAATTTAGGGCCTTTCCTATTTGCAATCTATTCCAACAATGTAGGGATGGTGTTTGACGCAATGATCTACTACCTACAGTATGCAGATGATACCAAGATTTTCTTGCCCATATCTACTACCCAAGACTGTGAACTTTTGCAAAAAAGCCTTGAGCATTTTCAACTCTGGTGTATTGATAACTCATTTGATCTCAATACAGTGAAATGTAAAATCATAACATTCACAAACAAGCTGATTTCATAAGATATGATTAAAAAGTTGGTGATCAAATACTAGCAAGGGTATCTATAATACATGATCTGGGTATAAGATTTGACACAGGCCTTACTTTTTTACCCCACATAAATAATTTTATTTCTAGCACCAATAAAATCCTTGGTTTTATCCTACGTCTACCGAACCGCTTCAAATTTTATTAAGTGCATTGCTCAGGTCGAAGCTTGAATATGCTTCCATTGCATGGTCTCCACAATATCAAAAATGAGTGACTGCGATCAAAAAATGTTCGAGGAGATTTCTTATATTCTTAGCATACACGCGGAGCGGTCACTATCCGCCACCGGGTTCAGACTATGAGCAATTCGTACGGAAATTTGATGTGTGGAAACTGGAGAAAAAAAGAATAATCGCGTCTTCAGTATTTTTATTCAAGGTGGTACAGAATCTAATCGACTGTCCATAAATCCTCTCTTTGCTGTCATTGAATGCACCTTCTTGCGAAACTAGAGCGACTGCTCAAGGAGGACAAACATTACTTTATCTTCAGATGCCAAACTCTAACTGGGAAATGAATTCCCCTGCCTTCTCATTACTTATTCAATTTGATCTTCTACTGGAGAAATATAAACACACTGACTTATTCAATTATTCTCTTTTGAAATTTAAAAATTATCTCAGCAATTGTAAAAGGTAGCCATGTTATTGGTCCATGTATTTGCAATATTTCTATGTGATAACCTTCATTGTAGCCACTGACTTTCCAATCAGACTTTCCTTTATCTATTCAGCAATAATTTGTCATAAGAAAGTCTAATGTAATTAAAAATTTGTGCAAGGCAATTTGTTCATAATGCCTGAATTCGTAAGTATTAAGAGATTTAACGTGGATTTTGCAAACTAAAGAAAATGTTTTGCCATTCTTTTTTTCAGTATCTTGTTTATTTTTTTCTATTGTATCACCAAAATATAATATAGAAGATGATAATGGATATATGGTTAGATGAATTAATCTTGTGGATTAACATTCGCATTTCTGGATACCCGTATCTGAACGCTGATAATGTGTTCTGCCCCAAATGGCTGGTAAAACATATCATTCAGAGTATCGTTCTTGAATATTGGTACAATCTCACTGGCCTGGTAGTCATGCAAGCTAAATTTAACTCTGCCGCCGTTATCTAGAACCTCCGTTGGATGATCATCTATGAATGGAACCAATTTTTCTCCATATTCTATCATTCCGATGATGTATTCCTTATTCTCATCTACTCCAACATCTTTAACGGTTGTTCGCATGAAGTAAATCGCATTTCGATTTGACCAACCTACTCGTAGGAAGGGAGGAACAGTAAGTTCAATAGGCGCAGGACTAACTGTGGCGGTTCTTCGGGCCCTATTAAATGGCCAATGTAGCTCTGCCAAAAAAAATTATAATGACGATATTAGTTATTGTATTAGTTGATGAAAAATTCAGTTTTCAAGTTATAAAATCTTCCTGTTCTTCCTGTTCTTCACATTTTTTTTTATTCATCAAGCTTCACATCTACAAAAAGATAAATTCGCATTAAATGGAGATTTTCTACTTAAACAATTGCAAAACTTCCAACTTGTGCATACATTCTAACAGAAAATGTCATCTATTATTGAAATTTTATCTTTTCAGAAACATTTGGTTATATTTGGCTAATCGCATAATTAATATTTTCTAGATAACACCCAGTATAACAAAATTTTGGTACCAAAGAAGCCGACAACCCCTAAAATGCAAGAACGGGGATGATCTTCTGAGTAAACTGTTAGGGATTAACATATATATTCAACATTTAGAAAATCAATTTTGACTTTACTTCATTTTTCAAATCAAAAAGATGATTTTCCTACAAAACATCTAAATTTTTAACCCAAATGTATCCACAATAAAACAGACTTATGGGTGCGATATTTAAAAAATAATTATTTATTTGTAATCTATGTTACTATCCGTTACGGAAGGGCGGGGGAGTCCTTCATTCATGTACGTAATTTTCAGAAATTCACAAATGAAACAAGTAATTCGCAGAAATTGTACAGAAATTCAATATGAATTTAACTTTACGTGCCAAAGAAAACTGGTGAGTGAAAAGAGGAACCTAGCCAAAAAATTTTTTTTCAAAAAGTCAGGGAAACATCAGGAATTTGAATGAAAATCTTGTAAAAGTCAGGGAATTTATATAAATTTTAATAACTGTCAAGCAGAATACATTTTTTAATTTTTCAAGTTTTATTTGAAATTGTTTTGTTACGCTTATAAGAGATTCTAGGTTTGAAATGTTACAAATGTAATATTTTGGTCTTAGAATATTAATGGTCAGGGAAAATGAAAGATGGGTCAGGGAAAAATTAGAGAATTTTTAAAATTAAGTTTTGCGGTAACCCTGATATACCATTCTTGTTAGTAATTTATTTTCTTTGTATTCATATTTCTTTTTTCGCAGTTGCTTCCTCCTGAAAATGATCTTTTTAGTTGTAAATTTTATTATTTTATTGAAAATTCAACTGTTTTGATGAAAAGTCTATTTTTCTGCTTGAAAATTCCACTATTCCGTAGAAAATTCACCTTTTGAGAAAAATTTATATTTTTGTGTTGAAAAATCAATTTAAATGTTTTTTGGATGAAAATAGAACTATTGTTTTGCTATCGTTTTGCTTTAACTGTTTGGTTGAAAATTCAATGATTTTGTTAAAAAATCATCTTTTTCGATCGAAATTTCAACTGTTTTGTTGAAAAATCTCTTGTAGTCTTTTTTGAATGGGAATTCGACTATGTTTTTTGAAAATGTATCTTTTTTATATAAAAATTCATCTATATAGGTAGAAAATTCATATTCCTTGGATAAGAATGCAACTATTCGTTTGAAAATTCAATAAATTTGTTAACGAGTCATCCTTTTTGGCCTAAAAGTCTACTGTTTTGTTGAAAATTCAACTATTTCGTAGAAAATTTACCGTTTGAAAAAAATTCACATTTTTTGTTGAAAAATCAACTGAAATGTTTTTTGAATTAGAATTCGACTCATTCTTTTTTTAAAATCTTTTTTATTATTATATTATTATTATATTAAAATTTTGTGTATTCGGACAAAGTTAGAAGCGATATGCGTGAAAATTGAAAAAAAAAAACATATTTTCAAACACCCTAGTGGACATCCACGTAAACATGTAACGCGGTAATGCCTTTAAATTGGTTTCGTAACAAAATGCACTAAAAAATTATTTATAAAAAATTATTTTATAACAATTGATAAGATATTTTTCCGGTATGTGCATAATATAACATATATTCTGCTCACGAATAGAATACATACAGAAATATGAGGAACAAAAAAGACGGAAAGTAAAAGTTGATGAACTTATGTTGGCATCCCAAATGAAAAAAGTGACGTGGATATCTACATTCAAATGTAAAGCAGTAATACATTTGAATTGGTTTTGTTATAAAATGCACTAAAAAATTATTAACCAAAAATCATTTTATACCAGCCTAAATATATATTTTTCGGAAAGTACATGATTTCCGCTATGGAGTACTTACAGTCATAACATATGTTTCATCTATTTCAAGGCATAGAAACGCAATTTTTGAATATAATTGTTATCTAGACGCAGAATATTTTAATATATAATTAATTTGCTAATACATTCTACTTACGAACAGAATTAATGAACATGATAAGATTAGAGAACAGCAGAATACACATGAAAAACTTCATTTTCGTAGAGATAATAAACTGATTTCAAAACAATTCCCTGACTTGTAATTGACAAGATGCTCAAAATTTTTAATTCGTAAGTGCGTCATGGCGATTGGCTCATAATTTACACTAATGACTCACATTCAGTGATGGAGTTTCCTGAACCGTATTTTCATCATCATACAATAAATAGAATATATTTACTTTTCTTGAAAATGTTGGTATCAGATTTATGTAACATACATACATATATGTTATGAATCGATGACAAAAAGTTGCAAAATTCACATTTTAAACCAGATAACTTTTCTACATCCCAGTATTTTTTGTACTAATTGCAATCAAGTGAAATTTTGAAACTTTACCAAAAATTACTTATTCTTCAGTCATAATGTGATACCTAAGGAGTTTCATAACCTTTTTTCCTTACAATCTTAATCTACTTACACTATGACATAATCATTTCTCACAAATCTTCACGCTTTATACAGTTTCCTTTTTCTTTCACTTCTCTTTCTCAATTTTGTCATTTTTCACATCCATTCTTTCATTCTATGTTATTCGCTCCTCTAACTCCTACAAACTATTTCATCCACACATTACCCAATTCATCCTCCTCTAAAATCTTCACCACATTCTCTTGCCAGTTCCCTTTATCTCCCATTCCTCTCCAACATCCTTCCCATACACGCTCCCACGTTTCTTCCACTCATTTCAAATTCTGTACTTTCGGTTCTCTTTCTTCCCACAGTACCTACCTTTCTTTACCTCGTTTCTCAATCCAAATCTTGCTTTTCGGTTCCATCTTCTCTTCCTCCATCCCTTTTCTTAACACTTTGGTACCCATTTCTTCTTTATCATCTTATACCATTCATCATATTTTAGTTACTCAATCATCCTTAACCTTTTTATTAATTTTCTTCCCCTATCCCTTCTCTCCAATCCTTTATAGCTAACTTCAGTCTCTTCTCTTATTTCTCTAGCACTTAAGAACCTAAGAACTTTCTTCTTCTCGTCTTGTCATTTCTATCGCCCTCTCTGCCCTTTCTTCTACCTCCTTCGAACACTTTTTCATTAACTCCTCTTCCTTTCCCACCCTGAGCTTCGTCACAAACTACCATTCCCTCTCTCCCTCTCTAGTACTTCATTTCTTCCTGTGCTCTTCTTCTTCCACCATATATCCACGCTTTCACCAGTCTACCCCTATGGATCACCTTACATACCTTTCTTGTGAATTTTAAATCTCTTCCCATTCCTTCCTTTCCTATATCTCTGCTCCATATCCTACTACCAGTCATACTAGCGTTTCAAGTAGCCAACTCCTCCTCTAATCTTTTTTTAACCTTCTTTTTCCTATTCTCCATATCTTCTTTATTAAACCTGTCGCTTCTTCATTCTTCCTCTTATACAAGCTTTATGATCTCCATTTTTTTGCAATGTATATTCCAAATATTGAACCACCTTTACTTCTTCTTTCTTTACTTCCTTCCATCTTCCAGTTCATTCTTTCCTTCTTCTCCATCCCCTGGATAAAAGAGACATACAATACGCTTACATTTAAATTGCTGCAGACATATATTTTCTTATTATTTTTTAACAAAGGCCCGCAGTTTTGTGCTTTGTATTGAAGACAGAAACCGAGTTTTCCATATATTTTTTCAATATAATTGCAATAATCTAACGAAAGTAATGCTGCCTATTAAAATTCGACTCAGTAATATTTTTGAAACTTTTAATTTCCCTCAATCGGCTCAAATTTGCAAACAATGGGAAGGCCGCATGATGCGAAGAAAGGAAATGCCCGCCGACCTTACCATTATTGTAAGATTTAAGCTGAATGAGAAAAATTTTAATTTGGTGAAATAATAATCAATCGAATTTCGATAGGTTGCATCAGCTTCATTAAATTGATCTGGGAACACAACAAAAAATACATTGAAGAATTGGGTTATACCTTCAGTCCCAGTTTCAAAGAAAATTTGCTACAAATTTAATTTTTGCATTTTTTTACATAAGCCTCAAATTTTAAGTCAAATTTCAAGTCAAAATATATTGAATTTTCAACAAAATAGTTGAATTTGCAACCAAAAAAGATTAATTGCAACGAAAATTAATTGTAAACCAAAAAACAAGTCCTTTTGACTATAAAAGATGAATTTTCAATCCAAAATGACAAAATTGTAACAAAACAGTTAAATCTTTGACAAAAAAAGATTTTAAAAAAGACTTTAATTTTTTTTTAAATAGTGAGGTTTTTGACTGAATAGTCAAAACGGTTGTATTTTCAACCAATTTTTGGAACCTTCAATCTAAAATTTGAATTTTCACGCAAGAAAAATTAATGATCTACCAAAAGACGAATTTTCGTTAAAATACATGTATTTTTGAACAAATAATTGAATTTTCAATTTAAAAAGATAAGTTTTTGACAAAATATTTCAACTTTCGAAAAAATAGTTGAATTCTCACACATGAAGATCAATTTTCTGTTGAAAGACGCATTACCAAATTATACAAAAATGTCCACCCAAATAGTTGAATTTCAAACTAGAACAATAAATTTCCTATCAAAAATTGAATAGTTAAATTCGCAGTTGAAAAAACTATGTTTGAAAAAAAAGAATTTACAACAAAATAGTTGAATTCAAACAAAGAGAAGGATCTTCAACTAATGAAATAAATTTTTGACAAAATATTTCCAATTTTAACCAAGTACTTGAATTTCCAATCAGGAGGATTAATTTTCCACCAAAACTCACAAATTGACTACAAAATAGAAAAATATTCAACGACATTGTTAAATTTTCAACTGAAAACCATCGGTTTTCAACCAATAACGAAATCGTAAAATTTTCCGTTAAAACCATTAAATTTCAACAACAGAAATCAAGTAATTTTAAATAATATAGATAAATTGTTATTCAAATAGATGGATCTTTAACTAGTAAAGTGAACTTTTTCCTGTGAATCTTACCCCCCCCCCCCCTCCCCACCTTCCATTGATAACGCTTTTTCTATAGTAAGTACATGTAACTTTGACGTTAGCGGCCCCATAACGGAGAGTTGAATTTTCAGTTTAAAAAATTGATTTTCAACAAAGAAGTTTGGGTTATTGATATACAAAACAACCTATATCGATGCTCAATATAATATGCATTTTAGGGAATGCGCAAGAAGAACTATAAAAATAAAAAGTATTTAAATTTCTAAAATACGAAACGCAGGAAATACGTGAAACTTTATTTTTGAGACACGTGTGTTATAATTGTACTTTGAGAAACTCAATTTTACTTCAAATACATAAAATTGAAAAATAATTTTTCTTGGGGAGAGATTAAAGTAATCAAAAATTTGTGCAAGGCAATTTGTTTGTTGTGCCTGAATTTGCAAATGTCAAGAGATGTAACTTGGATTTTTAAAACTAAAGAAACATGTTTTTCCATTCTTTTCTTTAGTAATTTCTCCGTATCTGGACCCTCATAATGTGTCCTGCCACGAACGGTTTGTAAAACATATCATTCAGTTCATACTCGTTCTTGAGTATTGGTACAATCTCACTGGCCTGGTGGTCATGCAAGCGAAATTTAACTCTGCCGCGGTTATCCAGAACCTCCGTTAGATGTTCATCTATGAATGGAACCAATTTTTCTCCATATTCTATCATTCCAGTGATGTATTCCTTATTCTCATCTACTCCAACATCCTTAACCTTTGTTCGCAGGTAGTATCGGACTCTATGATCCGACCAACGTACTCGTATGGCGCGAGTAACAGAAAGTTCAACAGGTGCAGGATTGACTGTGGCCGTTCTTGTGGCCTTACTAAATGGCCAACGTGGTTCTGCAAAAAGAAGTTATGAGCACGAAATTAATGATTGCATTAGTTCTGCATTTCGATACGAGAATTTCAAATATTCCGATCGTTCTCGTTCGTTTTCGGAACATTCTACAACCAACTTCTCGTGCATTCATTTGTTACCAATCATATTGTCTCATGTTTAACTTCCGATTAATTTCGAACGATAATATCGGACAAATCAGACCTGTCGTAAAAGTTTCTCTAAATTTAAGTGTACAGTTTAAACACAGAGCTTTCAAATTTTCACTATATATTTATTCAGTCTTTAGTAGCATCTCTCAATTTTTATTTGCAATAATATGATCTTGATCGCGAGTTTCATTGAGCGAATTGCAACCATGTAAAAAAAGGTAGGTAAACGGCGACCATGATTCTGTCACAGTGGCTTCATCTTCCAAATTCAATTTTCTATATGCTTTCAAACATAAAGACCCAAAATTTCATGATTTTTTCCGACTTTTTTTATGAAAAAAGAACGGTTCAATATTTTTTGAAAATCCTAGTTCTGACGATAGCCGTACGTGTGCTAAATGTACAATTAAAATTGGGGCGTTTGGAACCTCCAAATATAATTTTTGAAAAATGGTTTAATGACCGAATGTACTGACAAATTATTTATAAAAAATTATTTTATAACAGTTAATAAGATATTTTCCCGGTAAACCCAGCACGATGAAATACTTCAAGTCATAAATAAATTCGATATTCCGATGTAGGATATTTCAATATATAATTTATCTAGTATTATTTATCACATATATTCTGCTCACGAATAGAATACATACAGAAATATGTGGAAAAAAAGACTGAAAGTAACATTTTTTCAACTCGCGTTGGCATCCCAGATGAAAAAGGTGACGTGGACATCTGCATAAAAATTAAAAGCAGTTATGCATTTGAATTGGTTTTGTTATAAAATTTACTGTGAAATTAATAATCAAAAATAATTTTATACCACTTAATTAGAATTCTTTCTTTTAATACATGATTTTCCAGCACGATGAAGTACTTACGGTCATAACATATGTTCAAACTATTTCGATGTACGGAAATGTAATTTTTGTATATAATTATTATCTAGATGTAAGATATTCTAACATATGATTAGTTGGTAATACATTCTACTTACGAACAGGATTAATAAGCAGGAAAAAAGTAAAGAGCAGAAGAGTACACATAAAAAACTTCATTTTCGTGAAGACAGTGAACTGATTTTGAACCAATTTCTCAACCTGTAATTGACATGATGCTGGACGTTTTTCATTTTTATACATATATGCTATAGCGTTTACCTCACTATTGACAAAAATGACTGACATTTCCGAATGGAGTTTCGTGAACCGTACTTTCGTTATCATAAAACAAGTGAACTATATTTACTTTCCTTGAGAATTTTAGTGTTAGCTTCATGTGGCTCGACAATCTTGACATCAATACGTATCCGTCAAGGTAAAATCCACAGTTATTGAAATAACGTGCGCAAAAACAAACTGTTATGAATCTTTGACAAAAAGTTGCGAATTTTGGATTTAAAGAAAAGATAACTTTTCTACATCACAGTATTTTTTGTACTGATTCTACTCACTGAATTTGGAAACGTTGCTAAAAATTGCTTCGACAGAATGACTTATTATCTATTCATAATCTGACTCCTAGGGAGTTACATGACCTTTGTTTCTTACAATCTTAATCTACTCACAGTATGACATAATCATTCTTCACAAATCTTTAAACTTCTAGCCTAAGTGAATTCCGTTTTCTTTTTATTCCACTCCTCCTCCACATTCACTCCTTCATCCACACCTTACCCAATCGATCCTTCTCTAAAATCTTTACCATATTCTCTTTCCAGATTCCTTCATCTCCCATTCCTCACCCACAAACTTCTCAAACGCGCTCCCACGGTGAGTCGGTTATTTTTTATATTATCATTTTAGCATACGTCGGTAAGTCAGGGAGTCATGTTACCATCAGTCGATAAAACAGGTAAGTAGGTAACTTTTTATATAGTCATTCTGCCAGAGTTCAGTAAAACAGGGGCCGTCGATAATGCACATCCCCAGCAACAGATCAAGCGTCAGTCGCTATATCAGGAGCCTACTTTGTCAATCAGGTGTGAATAACTGATGACGTCATTCAGTACTTTCTGTTAGCACTAATATCAATGTATCAACAGTCGGTAATGCATTTGTCTCTCGGCGAATTGATTCTCAGTCTGTCCCTACCTTACCGACAAACTGCATCGACGCCCACGGATGTTTGTCTGTTTCTACAAGTGTCATACGTCTACCTTATACACAAAAGATGTGGAGTTTCCCCTATTTCCAAAAGTTTCAGTAATCCAAATAGTAGAAGATGTTTTCAGTGATCTACCTCACTGACCTCAACGTGAAACTACAATTTATTCAACACTTTTAAATTCGACCACCCAAATATTTCATTTGTAGCTTCTCGGCAGTAGCAGCTTCCTGCATAGTTTCCAGAGGTTCAGATTCTTCCAGAACTTTCACAAGCCTCGCACGTAGGAAGGTACTGAAAGTACCTTCCAGCTCGACAACGATCCTGGTCCCATACTTAGTTTGCACCTACTGGATCCTCGTCACTGCATACCTCTTCTTTGGAGTCAGGTCGGACAGCATCTCGTTGGTAGGTAGCCTTCCATTCGACCAATGGCATTGATCTTCTGCAGGTCCGTTTTTTCAGAGATGTCACGTTTTTCCGCAAGCAACTCAAGAGGCTTCTTCTTCTTCTTCTGTGTTGTACTGCAAGAGAGCAGCAGCGGTCAATTAGCCTAGGTCTGGAGACTATTCTCCCAGCCGTTAATGCGGGACCTATTTGGCCAAGGCTATGATGGCTATTGGTTATGTGCCTTCGTGTCATGTTAGGTAGATGGAATAGTGAGAAGTAACCAATAGGGATAGAGGTTTGCTAAGCGAGGTAGTTGGTTATGAGAGCAAAAGGTGGCATCCTGCGCATTCAGAAATTGCGCGAAATTTAAAATGATATGTTGATAACGAATGAAACGAATTCATTGACAGTAAGTGAGAGTTATAAAGATTCTTAAATTAAAGAAAATGTTTAGATCAGTAAATCGTTAATTTTGAAAAATTGCAGAATAAAAGAAGTTATTTTACGTTATGGATAAACGAGAAATGGTTCAACTGAGTAAGGCGGAAGATAATTGTTTTTGATGAGAGAAGATTCTAGATTTCTCCTGGATTCAGTGAAATTGGGGCAAGCCCATAAAATATGGTTGATATCCCCATCAGAAAAGCCACGAAAAGCGCAATCGTCTCTCTCGATAAATTTTTTTCCTTGCCAAGCTTGCAGGTAGATTGTTATGGATAGCGCGCCATCTGGATAAAGTGACAATTGCTCTTCTGTCTAATTTTGATTTTTGGAACCAAGGTTTGCCAACCTTGATTGGATTGAAAAAATTTTTGAAATAAAATAAGCCGATTTGTCCTGAATCCGAAACCCCTTCTCCAAACCTCCAGAGCGTTGCTTAGATGCTGAGGGAGGATCACAGACCAGACATCCGTATGTGTAATTTTAATATTTTGAGTAATATCGTCTATTGTTGATAATTTGGCAAGGTTGTCAGCATATTCGTTGCCTGCAATGCCTTTATGGCCAGGGATCCAAACCAGGGTTGTATCCAGGCCTCTACATTTAGCAGTGGAAAGAAGGTTTCGAATATTATGGATAAGATACGATGTAGTAGAAGTAGCATGGAACTTTTGACAAGCTTCTAAACGCTTTTAGAATCGGAGAAAATCACAGATGAAGGAAAACTGTTGTCTAGAATATTTTGAATTGCCTCACTAATTGCTATTGATTCTGCAGTAAAGTATATTTATATATATATTTATAATGCAGCGGGGTGGCTGAGTTGAGAACTCTGTCCTTGTACCCTTTGAGCTTATAATAAGATTTCAGTAAAAAGAAGTTATTGTCCAAATTATACAGGGTTAGGTTAATGCATAATTACCCAGCTCGATAAAATACTTTTAGTCATTACATATTTCCTAACCGTGAGGCATTTAAATTGGTTTTGTTATTAAATTTACTAACAAAATATTGATCAAAATTCATTTTATACCAGTTAATTAGATATTTTTTTCGGTGGAGTTCCTGTTCATGACATGCGGCAAAACACTAATGGATAAAGTCAGTAATGAGATAATTCTCAAAGAAAATGTTGGTATTAGATTCATGCAACTTGACAATCTTGATATCAATACGTACCTGCAGCGGAATTCAGACGAGAAAAGAACTTTTCTTCCTCACAGTAGTTCTTGTACTGATTTTAAAGAACAACATTTGGAAACTTTATAAAAAAATAATTAGGTAGAAGTAATCCTTCTCTATTCATAGTATATCCCCTAAGGATTCACTTCACCTTCGATTCTGGCAATCATCCTTCTCTAGAATCTTTATCATATTTTCTTGCCAGCTTCCTTTATCATTCATTCCTCTCCTACATTCTTCCCATACATGCTATCATGTTTTCTGCTGTCATTTATATTTTCTGCACTTTCGGTTTTCTTTTTTCTTCCAATACAACCCTTCCCTTAACTCATTTCCCAATCTAAATATTGATTTTCTGTCATCGCCCCAGCCCTTTCCTTAATACTTTGGCACTCCTTTCTTTATCATTTTATTCCACTCATTATACTTTCATTTCCTCAATCATTTCCCATATTTCTATTCTCTTTTCTGTCCCCTCTCTTTAATTCTTCATAGCTCAATACTGAAGTCCCCTCTGGTATATCTCTAGCACTGAAGAACACCCTTCTTTCTTCTGCTGATCTGGTTAATTCCATTATCCTCCCTCTTATTTCTTCTACCTTCTTCGAACACTTTTTTGCTAACTCTCCTCCCTTCCCATACATATAGCCTCAAACCGTCATGCCCTCTTTCCCGCCCTTGTACTCAATTTATTTCAGTGCGCTTTTTTCACGAGTTCACCTCCAGCGTTCAGCTCATATACCTTTCTTGTAAATTCTTAATCTCTTTCCTTCCCTTCTATCTCCACATCTCTACTCCGTAACCTAATATTGGTTATACCAGCGGTATGAAATCATCGCATTCTCTTCCTTAAACCTTTTTTGCAATTTTTCCTATTCTCCACATCTGTTTTATTACCCCTGCCGATTTTTAGCCTTTCTTTTATACACGCTGTATGATCTCCTTTTGTTTGCAAAGTATATCCCAAATATTTGAACTCCATTACTTCTTCTAACTTTACTCCTTTCCATTTTCTAGTCCATTTTTTTCTTTTTTTCACCATTCACTCAATAAAAGAAGAAAAGAGATGCTTTACGCTGATAGTTAAATTGCGGTAGACATATATCTCTATTTTATTTTTTAACGAATGCCCGCTTTTTTGGGCTTTGTATTGAAGACACTAACCGACTTTTGCGTATATTTTTTCAATTTTATCGCAATTATTTAATGAAGCTAATGCTGCCTATTGAAATTCGAATCAAAAATATTTAAAGAAATTTTAATTTCCCTTAACGGGCTCGAATCTTTGAACAATGGGAAGGTCTGACGATGTGAAGCAGGAAAACGCCCACCGACCTTCCCATTGTTGAAATATTTCTGCCGAATTAAAAAAAAATAAATGAAAAGGATTAAAATATTATTAAAAAAAAAAACGTCCGTGGACAAATTGATTTTCAGAAAATTAATGTTATCCGATTTTAACTTTTTTTTTCATGAAAGCTAATAAAATTTCGCATCGAACTAACATGGGCGATATTTGAATTTTTGTTTATTTTTTTCATTATTTAATAACAAAAATGAATTTTGACTTTTCAAGTATACCGATTTTAATATGCTTGGATTCTATAAAAAATACCTATAAAACTGAAAGCATTTATCCAAAAAATATACCCAATAGCAATGGAAATGTTAAAAAATTCATTGAATTTGTTATGAATAAATAAGTGAACGAAAATGGTTTCGTGGGGATTAGCGGCGATTTTTCACTCGATTCGCACTGAATGTGAAGAATTTATAGAGAAAAAGAGTTTTCCAGTCGAATTAATAGATGTAATAAATTATTTGTTATTTTAAAAGCAATTTTTATAAACAAATATCCGCATCAGGTATTTTTGATGACATAAATAAAGTTTTTCTTATGGAATCGATCATATATCACATATAAATAAAAGCTTAGTATCATATTTGGCCATCAAATGAAAGTTAATAATTGTTTAAACCAGCTTAATTAACAAATGCACTATTCGGCTATTTTTGGCGGTACAAACTTGTCTTTTTCGATGCAATTAACTGTAAATAACTAACTTCTAAATTTTCAAGAACATTTTGATGACAGTTAACAATTAGTTATTGTAAATAACAATTGTTTAAATCAATTGTTACCAATTATTGTATTTATAAATAAAGTACCACTTTTTTCACGGAATGAATAGCCAGTTATTTATCAATGATTTTTTGATATGAATCGATAACATTTGATAATTTTTCATCAGAACGTAATAAACAAATGCATTATTTGGCTATTTTTCGTCATTTGAACATGTTTTTTTTTGTAATTATCTGTTAATAACACATAATTTTTACTTTTTCTGATAGTTCGATAACGATCCACTTTTTTTTTATTAACAATTTCGTTAACCGAG
>CAKNXH010002177.1:0-15939 GCA_932178445.1 Andricus quercusramuli | reverse complement strand
GGGCTGAGGCAGATTTCTTCTCGTGTCTCCAGAAAATTATTTGACAAGTAATCGACAGAATTCAAAATCAAAAAGTTATTTAGTTGAAAATTCATGTATTTTGTAACAAATATGTTTTTCATTTGAAAACCAAACCATTTGGTTCAAAATTTATTTACCATTGTTGAAAATTGACTTATTCAATTGACTATTTATCTGTGTTGGCTGAAAATAACTGCTTGTTGGGGCAAACATGCTTTCATAATCTTACTCAAATTTTCAATGGAAAACCCATTGTGCCAAACTTCTGAGACTCGCTAAGCTTTCGACAAAGATCGTTTTCAATAAAAAATAAGTAAAGAATCGAACCTGTTTTATCTTTAATAATCCAAGGTCTCTCTATTGGATTATTTCGATTGACGTTACACGAGAGACGATGCCATTTTGAATATTAGATCGAGAATGATTATTTCATAGCAGTACGGCTAAAAAGTATATGCAACTTTGCTGCGCACTGCGGATGCGGTTTTACTTTTTTCACAAGTTCTCCAGTCTCCACGTTGGAAAAAGAGTAGAATCAATGGCAGAAAGCGTGGATGTGGAAGAAAACTGTTCGTACGTGGAACTAATTTTTATTTCTTAATATTTTCTTTTTGAACATCACAATTTAATTTATTCAACTAGTTTGCTGATTTAGATTAGATTAGTGTTATAATAAATAAATTAATTAATTAAATAAATTAATGATATTGAGATATGAATTCATTTTCAAGAAATCATTCGAATTTTTGATCAAAGTGGAATAATTTTCTAACAAGAGATAAATTTTCAAGGAAAAAAATTCTCAATTTTCAAAAACAACAAATTAATTTTCAACCAAAGGGTCCAATTTGGGAACAAGAAGCATAAAACTTCAAAAAAAAAAAAAATTTATATTTGAACTAAAAAATAATTTAATTTGTGATTAGAAACTAATTGCATGAAACAAAAAAAAACAAATAGAAATTTTCAACCAATGATATGAATCTTCCGCAAAAAATTAAATTTTCAACAAGGTTGTACAACTTGCAGCCAAGTAGTTAAATTTTCAGATAAAAAGGATGAATCCTCAAAGAAGAATAAAGTAGTTGACATTTCATCAAAACGTTCAAATTTTCAACCAAAATGACGAACTTTTTACAAAATAACTGAAATTCCAACCCAAAAGATTAATCTTGAACCAAAAATTTGAATTTTTAACAAAGTTAAACTCCCAACCGAGCAGTTAAATTTTTAACTAAGAAAGAACAATTTTCGAAAAAATGTTGGAATTTTCAACTGAGAAGACTAATTTTCGTTAAAAAGATCAATTTGAAAAAAAATACATTAATTTGTAACCAAATACATAAAAAACAAACGAAAAAAGATGAATTCAGAAATTAAAATACCAATATTCAGATAACAATAGAATAGTCAAATTTTAATTTAAAAACATTAATTTTCAAACAAGAGAACTAATTTTTGACTAAATAGTTCAATTTTCTACCAAGTGGTTGAATTTGCAACAAACAAAAACTTGAATTCTCAATGAAAAATATAATAGTTAATATTTAAAGGAAAGAAGATTTTAATTAAAAAATAGTTGAATTCAACAAAAAAAAATAGAACTTCAAAGAATTGAAACAGTTGAGTTTTCAATAGAAAACATTAATTTTGGAACAAAGAGAAGAAAAAGAATTTCTATTGATAGAATTAAATTTTTGAAAATATAGAAAAATCTTCAGCCAGGAAAATGAATTTGTGTCAAAGTAGTTTTTAACGAAGTAATTGAATTTTCAATCCAAAGAGATAAATTATTAACAAAAGAATTAAATAGTAGATATTTTAACCGAAAAATAATTTAATTTCAAATCTTAAACTATTTTAAAAAAACAGATAAGATGAATTTAAAAAAAAAAAATGATTTTTACCAAAAATAGATTTTCTACCTAAAGAGATGAATTTCAATCACAATAGTTGAGTTTTCAAGATAAAAATCAAAAATTTCTAGAATTCCGTTGTCTTTAAAACCCGAAAAGATAATTTTCTATTAAAAAATTCATTTTTACCCAAAAAAAAACTCATTTTCTACAAAAAGCGATGACTTTTCTACCAAAAAACGTAAAGTTTCAATCCAGAAGAACAAATCTTCTATCCAAAAAAAATGTTTCAACAAAATAGTTGAATTTTTTACCAAATAAAAAAATTCAACAAGACAGTTTGATTTTTGGAAAAATGGTGTAATTTGTAACCAAGCAAGATTAATTCTGAACAAAAAATAAAATATTAGACTCTTATACAAAAAAGAAGACTAATAGGTTAATGAAACCTCTTGAAAATTGTTTATGATAAAAGAATACATTTTTTTGGAAGATATTTTGAACACGAAAATTTTAATTTTCCACGAAAAAGTTTATCTTCAACAACGGTAAATGACGTTTTCACAGAAAAAAAAAATTTCAACTAAATAGTAGAATTTTTTACCCAAAGAGATGAATTTCTAACACAAGATTTAGGTTTTAAAGCTAAAAATTCAAATTTTCTAGAAATCGATTGTCTTTGAAACCCAAGAAGATAATTTTTTTATTAAAAAGTTTATTTTTAACCAAAAAAATTAATTTTCTACAAAAAAGATGACTTTTAATTAAAGAAAACTTAAATTTTCAATCCAGAGGAACGATTCTCCTATCTTAAAAATTTCTTTTAACAAAATAGTTAAATTGTCAACAAGAGAGAAGAATTTCTCACCAAATAGTCTAATTTTTAAAAATAAAACATAATTTGTAACCAAACAAGATGAATTCTGAAGAAAAAATAGAATACTATGCTTTTATACAAAAAAGGAGACTAAAAGGATAATAAAAACTCTTGAAATTTGTTCAAGCTGAAAGAATACATTTAAAAAAAAAGAGATTTTCAACACAATAATTTTAATTTTCAACAAAAAAGTTTATTTTTAACAAAGAAGTTTATTTTTAACAACGGAAAATGAGGTTTTTACCAAAAAAAATAATTAATTTTCAACTAAATGGTAGAATTTTTAACCAAAAGACATTAATTTTGAACAAAAAATATAATAGTAGACTGTTCAACCAAAAATAGTTGTATTTTCTTATTGGGTTCTATCAATTGGGTCTGTACTCAAGCAAAGAAATGACGAGAGGGGAAAAAGGGGATATTTTTAAAAAATAGAGGGGAAAAAGACTTTTTCGGAAAACATTGAACAGTATTAAATTAATTTATATTTTATAATTTTTTTCCTAATTGATGGCGCCATACGTTTATTTTCAAATAATTTTTAAATTTTTAAAAATTTAAAATTTTTAAATTTTGAACACTTAAACTCCGATTGTTTTTCAGTTTTGTAAAAATGTTTCAAAATACCTTATTTCGTACTTGGTATGTAAATTTAGTATACATTTTTTCTGATTTCAGTTATTTCAAAAAAATTTTGTTAATCTATAATTGACGTTGCTTCAACCAATCAATCGTTTAACAAATGCTAAGCGAACAAAACTGGTCAAATGAGTCAAGGACAATAAAAAAATTAATCGAGCAAGCTCAGTTGAAACGACTTAATCAAATAAACCTTAAAAAAAAAATCAATTGAAGATTTAATCACCAGAAATGTGAGGATGATTAAATATTTTACGATCGCGAATCCGATTACTTCCGTATCACTTCCATCACTTCCAGTGATTAATTCTTTAACCGATTATTCTTTTTAACTGTTGTGGCTAAAATTACTTGATCAGCTATTGGCTTTTCAAACTGTTTTTTTCTTGTTTGGCATTTGTTAAACCATTAATTAGTTGAAGCGCATACCACTAATTTTTATATGAAATCGATAACCAATAAAAATTTTCCTTTCCTCTTTTTTGAAAAATTAATGAATTCTCAATCTCGTTCGAAGAAAGCTTGATTCTGATGATAAATTTTTAGTTTTACAAAAGTTCTTGAATGTTCATTGTTTTGTGGATTATCTTACATTTTGCGGATTGATAATAAACTAAAGAAATGGGTAACTGGTCCAACTATTCAGTTTGTAAGATATGGTACTGATATTTCATTAGTGGATACTACTACTTCATTTGTTGAAACAACAATTCTATTAGTTGCAGTGACGATTTATTTAGCACCAGCAACTAATAAAATGCTTGTCCCAATTAATTAAATAGCAGTACCCTGTCTCATAAACTGAATAATTGACACACGTAACCATTTTTGTTATGGTCGACGAAGAACGTGTGGACCTCGAGACAGTGAGGGTACGTGGGTTAGCGTTCGCAGATAATAAGGTTGTGATGGCAGCGTCAATCGAAGACTTGCAAAGAATGTCAAATAAACAAAATACAAGCATGAAGAACATGGGCCTAAAAATTAATTTAAATAAAGGATAATTTATCTCAATCATTTATCTCATTATTTATATTAATTAATGATAATTAATGTGAGTAAAGTAAATAATGGTAAATAAAGTTCGAAGGAAAGGGTGAGAAAACAATATGCCACATTGTCCTTAATTATAAGAGAATAGATCAAGTTGATAAGTACATATATCTTTCTAGCCTAATCACTCGTGACGAAAAGTTGGATCATTTTTCTTGCACAATGCAACGTTTAGTTGATAATTTAACTATCTTGTTAAAAAATCATACTTTTCGGTTAAAAATTTGATTATTCACCAGAAAATTAACTTATAGTTTAACATTCTTATTTTTGTGTTGGAAAGTGAAGTAGAATCTTCTTTAGATGAAAATTTAACTATTTTTTTAAAGTTTGTTTTTTTCAATTCATCTGTTTTTAAAAAAATATTTCATCTTACTGGAATAAAAATGCAACTGATTGGTTGAAAATTGAACTCTTTTTTGAAAATTTGTTTTCCTGATTCCGATATTCATCTGCTTTAGCAGAAATTACATCTCTCTTGGATCAGAATGCAACTGCTTGGTTGAAAGTAAAAATATTTTGTTAAAAAATCATACTTTTGTTTGAAAATTCTACTGTTTTGTTGAAAATTGAACTATTTCGTAGAAAATTTACTTTTCGTTTGAAATTCATAGTCTGGTTTTAAAAAATGAAGTGAAAGCTTTTGTCGAATGTTCAACCTTTAAAAAAGTGAGTCCTCTTTTATTAAAAATGTATTTATTTTAGTACAAATTTCATCTTCCTTAGATGAAAATTCAACTATTTCGTAAAGAATTTCACTTTTTCATTGAAAATTAATCCCTTCTAGTTGAAAAAATTCGTTTTTTTGGAAGAAGAATTCAATTTCGTTCATAGAGACTTCTTTTTCGTAAGGAAATTCATATTTTGATCGTGAAAATTCAACTGGAATCTTTTCTGGATGAAAATTCATCTATTTCTAAAAAAATTGTTTTCTTTTTGAATAAAAATTCATTAGTTTTAAGAGAAATTGTTCCTTTTTTGGATGAAAATACAACTATTAAGTAGAGAATTCAACATTTTTGTAAAAAGTCATCCTTCTTGGGTAAAAATTTGTCTTTTTGAATTGAAAATTCAATTTTTTTCGTAGAAACTTATTTTTTTGTTGAAAATTCATATTTCGATCATGAAATGTCAACTAAAATCTTTTTCAACAGATAATTCAACTATTTTTTTTCAATTTATCTTTTTGATCGAAGCTTAACTATTTTGTTGAAAATTAATCTTCTCAAATAGAAAATTCAACTATTCGAGTGAAATATATCAGATTAAAAAAAAGTTGAAAGTTAAGCTACATTGTTAAAAATTTAAATTTTTTGGTCGAAGGCTTATGTTTCTGGTTGAAAATTTAACTGTTAAGTAGAAAAGTCTCTTTTTTCGGTTGAAAATTGATTCTTCAAATGAAAATATAACTTTTCCATTATTTTAAGATTGATCTTTTTTAGCTGATAATTCTTCTTTTTTGGTAAGATAAAAATGATTTTCTTGGCTTAAAATCTCATTTTTGTTGGGTAAAAATGCATCAGTTTCATGGAAAAATAATTTTTTGCTGAAGTCATATTTTTTGTTTGCAAATTCAATTTTTGTAGAGAAAATTCATCGTTTAACTTGAAGGTTCAACAATTTAGGTGAAATTTTCTCTCTCAAGCGAAGAATCTTTAATTGTTGAAAATTCGTCTTTTGTTTTTAAACACCTTTTTTTTGTATGAATTTTATGTTTTTTGATTGAAATATGTACTATGCCAATTTTTGTTGGGACTTTATATTCTTAGTTTGAAAATTCAACTATTATGTTAAAAATTTAATTATTTTGTTGAAAATTCAAGTATTTTGTTGAAAAGCCATCTTTTATAGTAGAAAAGACATCTTTTTGTTTTAAATAAATTAATAAATTTTGAATTTGTATCTTAAACACTGCTTTATTCCTTTTATATAATATTCTATGTTGAAAATATTTTGTTAATGTTTGTTAAAGGAGGGAGGGGGGTTTCAGAGAGGGCCTATAATCTGTTACGTAATCAATTTTATGTTAATGTTTTTTGTTTACTTGGTTTAGAATCAATATTTTTTGAATATTGATTATTAATTTTATGAGTTGTGAAAAAAATCTTTTTAGCTTCGCTGGGATGCGAACACCAGGTCTTTCAGATTGCCGGTCTGATGCTCAATCAACTCAGCTACGGAGAGACGAGAAGATTTTCTTCACAACTCCTACAAGTTGAATTTCGACGTCATTTAATATACTTGCAAGATTAATTTTTAATCATTTCAACATGATAATTATTTTTATTAATTGACGTTATGGTTTTTGACTAGCGAAATAATAATTAATATGATGTTCATTTTTCTGTCTATTTGGTCAAGAATCCGAATATTGATTATTAATTTCATGAGTTGTGAAAAAAATCTCTTTAGCCTTGTCGGGATTCAAACAACAGGTCTTTCAGATTACCGGTTTGATGCTCTAACCAGATCAGCTACGGAGAGACGAGAAGATTTTCTTCACAACTGCTACAAGTTGAATGTCGGCGTCACTTAATATACTTGCAAGATTAATTTGTAATCATTCCAACATGAGAGTGATTTTTATCAATTGATGTTATGGTTTTTGACTAGCGAAATAATAATTATTGTGATGTTAATGTTATCTATCTACTTGGTCTAGAATCAATATTTTTTGAATATTAATTATCAATTTTATGAGTTGTGTAAAAAATCTCTTTAGCCTTGCAGGGATCCAAACAACAGGTCTTTCAGATGTCCTGTCTGATTCTCAACTAACTACGCTACGGAGGGACGAGAAGATTTTCTTCACAACTCGTACAAGTTGAATGTCGACGTCATCTAATATACTTGCAAGATTAATTTTTATTCATTTCAACATGAGAGCGGTTTTCATTAATTGATGTTATGGTTTTTGACTAGCGAAATAGTAATTAATGTGATGTTAACGTTGTTTATCTACTTGGTCTACTAGAATCAATATTTTTTTAATTTTGATTATTAATTTTATAATTTATGAAAAAAATCTCTTCAGCTCTGCTCTAACTAACTAAGCTACGGAGAGACGAGAAGATTTTTTCACAATATCGCTAGTCAAAAGCCATAACATCAATTAATAAAAATCACTCTCATGTTGGAATGATTAAAAATTAATCTTGCAAGTATATTGAATGACGTCGAAATTCAACATGTAGGGGTTGTGAAGAAAATCTTCTCGTCTCTCCGTAGCTTGGTTGGTTGAAGCATCAGACAGGCAATCTGAAAGACTTGGTGTTCGAATCCCAGCAGGGCTGAAGACGTTTTTTTCACAACTTACAAAATTAATGATCAATATTCAAAAAACATTGATTCCAGACCAAGTGGACAAAAAGCATTACCATCATATTAATTACTATTCCGCTAGTAAAAAACCATAACATCAATTAGTAAAAATCCTTTACGTAATTTGAGTACGGTCGCTTATCTGTTATGGATGACAGTAGTGAGAGTTTCGTCAGCATGACGTTAATGTGCATCCACCCTATTTCCGTTATTGTTCACGGCAGAACTACAATCACCTATCCTAGGGGTTTATCGCAGGTGTAAACGTTTGTATGACTGTGCGAATTATTAGAGAGTGAGAAGCTTGTGCCAAATATTAGCTGCTTTAGTGCCTTCTGTTCCTGCTGATAAAACGTAGGTACCAAGAGCAATGCAGACTTCGTGTTGTTCTTTGCAGGACCATTGCTCTTCAGCCTCGAGAGCTGCTTTCAATCTCGGGATTAGACTTAGTGTCAAGGAATTTAGGTCTGCTCTCTCATTCATTAAACTTACGAGATGTGGCTTTTCAAAATTGTGCAGATCAGTCTCTGCTAATCTCTGGAAAAATAAGGAACTGCAAACTTGGAATTCTACATTTAGAGTTTGCTTGCTACTCATTCATCAGAGTGAACTTTTTGCACCAATCTTGTTTTTTTCCAGGTTTAAAGAAACTTGGAGTTTTAGATTTTTACAAATTTTTATTAGTTTTTGGTGCATGAATTTCTATCTAAGATTATTCAGATGAATCGTTCTCATTTTAATTTTTTCGGAAATCCTTTTCTCCTAATCGCGATTCTGGTGGCAATGCCCAGAAATTTAATGATATTTAAACATTAGTAAAATCGATGAATATTATAATTTTCAACGAAATGATTAAATTTTATAGGAAAGGAATGCATTTTTAGGATTGAAATTCAATTTCTAATAAAGCAGCTTAACTTGAAACTGAGTAGTTGAATTTTCAACCAAAAATATGAATCCTCATCGAAAAATAAAGTTTGAGATATTTTAAGTATGGAAGAATTTAATTTTTGTTGAAAAATAGTTGAGTTAAACCAGAAACGACAAATTTTTTACAAAAGAGTTGAGCTTTCAGGTTAAAAAATGTAATGTCCAGAGAACCGTTGACCTTGATAACCTAAAAGACAAATTAAAAAAAAATCATTTTCAACCAAGAAAGATGAAATTTCAATTAAATAGTTGCACTTTTAAACAAAAGAGGCGAATTTGCTACAAAATAGTTAAATTTTCAACAAAATAGTTGAATTTTCAATAAAATAGTTGAATTTTCAAACCAAAAAGATGGTCTACCAAAAAAGTTGGGGTTTCAGGCTAAAAAGATAAAATTAGAGAATAAAATATTACTTTTCAAATATCATCCCCATAAGTAGGTATGTTTTATAGGGTCCCAAAAAAACCCCATAAGCGAAAAAATGCCTCCTTCTCAGATAATCGAATAATTTTTGAAGACAACATTTTTTCTCATAGCAAAGTTTGAAAATATTACACTAAAAGTAATTTTTGATCGAAAATGTTCGGTTTCTCATTTTGTAAAATTTGGAAATTTCTTAGTTTCAGGACATTACGATTTTTCGAGCTTTACACAGAAATTATCGCCCTTTGTGGACTATTGATTTCAATAAAAATTATTTTAAAAAAGGAATTCATAGCCTATTAAGACGATGATAAGGTCGCTCCGACCTCCTCCTTCCTTAATTCCCCTCCCCTGCTCCATCTTCTCCCCCTTCCACCCCAAAATTTTCCTCTACTCCTTCAACCCCGTTTCACTTTCCCAGCTAACCTTCCTCTTCCACTAATTTCCCACCCACATTTCTTCTCACTTCTCAACTAATTTCCACTATTCCTCCTACCCTCATTTCCCCTGCACGACCACACCCTCTCTCCTCATTTTTCCACACTTTCAAACCCACAGTCCCCCAAATTCCTGTCTCATTACTTCCTCTTGCCTCATTTCAACTCACTTTCCCTACTTCCACATTCACTTTCTGACTTTCCCTACGAACTACTACTTTTGGGTATACAGCCCCTTCTAAAAAATCCAACAATATTATAATCAACAGATGGAATCGCAATCCATACATTCCCTCTCAAGAAGCTAAGTTCCTAAACAACATTTTTCTGTATCTTCAGACATTGTTAATTCATTCCCTTCAATTCCAGTCAATCTAGCTCTAAAATGTATCAAAAACAAATGGGACGAAATCGTTCCTTATACCATTATACCAAGATACCAAGAGATGAATCTTTAAATGCCATTGAGTTTTGTCTCAGATCCACATTTTTTAAATTTAATAATAAAAATTTCAAACAAATGGGAGGAGTAGCCATAGGATTTCCGCTCACCGGAGGTAGCGGACATCCTCATGAATGCTCTCGAAATTGATTGTCTTTCCAATTTAAATTTTGAACTACCTTCCTATAACAGATATGTGCATGATATTTTCATGATTATTCCAGAATGGAAATTAGATAACGTTTTAGAGACCTTTAACTTTTTTGACTCAAATTCAAAATTCACTTTCGAAAAAGAAAAAAACTACACACTGAACTTCATAGATGTTTTAGCCAGTAGAACAAATAATGGAACGCTTCTAATTGGTGCTACAAACAAACTTGGTCTTGTAGATAGCTAAATTTGTATCTCAACATCCCTGGTCACAGAAGAGAGAAATGATTTTTGGACTCATGCCATTAAACAATTTTCATTTAATTTTGGACCACAGAATATTAAATTAATACCAAAGAATTTATCTGAAAACGGTTACCCTATAAATCTCATCAATTGCTTGCTACAATTTTACGACAAAATAACATTAAAGTTATTCTCAGACAAATCAAATCTAACTCAATTTTGTTCCATCTCCTAAAGACAAATTAGACATTTTCTATAAAAGGAATGTAGTTTATAAATTTGACTGTCTAAATTGTAATTGTTGTTAACTTGACTGCTTTAGAAAGTCACAGAATTGAGAGTGGGCACGATTTTAATGTTGTGCATCCAAATTCTTAGCTGTGGAAGAGAATTTAAATAAACGCCTAACTACTTTAGCAGCGAAAAATTGTAAAGCAGCTACTTAATGCAATTCATCAAGAATCAAGATCCATTAAGTAGGAAGGAAAAGATAACATCGCTAAAAAGACACTTGACCTTTTTAATGGTCCTGCATCTTATTTTTGATTTCACAGTGTATAATCAGACATTTCATTCTTAAAAGAAGATGCTGAAAAATGGGGAACGCTCAAATCTTTTCAGAAAGCAATAGAGGCAATAAAATCATAAGAATGCATCAATGATTACGCTCAATGAGATGCTGCTGCTTCAACTACTTCCAATAAGTCCCTTAGAAACAGTGAAGGAGAGAACCAACTAATCTTCTAAATCATGGAGGCTCACCAAAAGCTAATCAATAACTTTCAAAAGATTGTTTCTAGAAAAAATTGCAACACATGATAATTGCGCATATTTGCAAGAAGGATACAACTGTATTCGTAAGTTTGATGACATTTTCATTTTTCCATATTTTAAGGTCATTGTAGTTCATACATCCTCTTTCATTATAGAGAAAATCAAGAAAAATTCGAGATGATGTCCAGGTAACCAGGATGAACATCATGTGATAATGGTGATGAAATAATCAAAGCATTATTGATTGTTGATTGATTGATTGATGACTAGTCACAATGACTGTTTTTTAGTAGTAATCGACACTGTCCTGAATATTCGATCACTATCATCACTTAAAGCAAGACAAAGTAACAAAAATTTTGTCTATCACTTCCACTGATCTCTATTAATTTGAATGATAATCTCTATTAAACATTCTAATATTCAGTAATATTTCTCCTTTCCTCTTCATCTTCATCAACTGCAACTATGTGCTTCATTATTCCGGCTCGATACAGTACCTGAATTGTTCTCTTACGATCGACCAGAACACATCCTAGTACGTTTCAGATTGATTAATCTTCAGCTGCCTCGGTCCACTATTCACGCATCTATACCCTTCAGTTACCCTGCTTGATTTCCATCTGCATGTCACATTACTGCCTTACCATTTCCTGAAAAGGACATATTACCAATATAGTTCCGTTTCCAATTCAAGAATTGTATTTTCTCGACCCACTCCAGAAAGGTTCAGATTCCGATTTTTACAGACAAATCAGTCTACAGATATGTAGTAGATATGTCCTTATCACCAGCTAATCTTCAAATGATTTTAACACATCCAAATGAGCTTTTGATTAAACTGTGAATTATGGGTTCCTTTGTTTTCATGAAAGAATGACATATCCAAATATCAAATCATTCTGACACCAGGACTGATTTGAAACGGAATCGCTCAATGAGGTTTTCAACAACTATGATGTAATCCCTAATGATGTATTTCGTTATAAATTCTCCTTTTTTGGTAGAAAATTAACCTGTTTTGTTGGAAAATGTAAACATTTTGTTCAAGAATCATATTTTTGACGGAAAAGAATTTTTAATTATATTATTCTATTTTTAATTTTTTAATTTATCTTATCACTTCAGAAATCATGTCTTCCTTGATGATACATTGACTTTCTTGCTTAAATTTATAATATATTTATATTATATTAGTAATTCATATTATATCATCCTGATTGAAAAATTATCTTTTTTGGTGAAAATTCGTTTTCCTTCATTTAAAGATGTTTTTCTTCAACTAAAAATTGAACTCTTTCATTTTTTTGTAATGTGACTTCCCTTCGTTAACAATTTTAATATTTGGTTAGAATTTAATGTATTTTGTTGAAAATTTGTCTTTTTTGGTAAAGAATTAACTTTCTTGTTTGAAAATACAGTTTTTTTGAAAATATTATTTCTTGGTTGAAAGTTAAATTTGTTTCCAAATTGACCTATTATGTTGCAAATTGATTTTATTAAATTTATTTTGGGTAGAAACTGAAATTATTCATTTTGTTTTGAAAATTACTTTGTTCAATATTCGTTTAAAAATTTTAATAAATTTGTGAAAACTATTTTTCTGATTAAAAATGTAACTTCAATTTTTTGTCAGAAATTCATCTTTTTTAGTTGAGAGTCAACTATTTAGTTGAAAATTTGTCTTTTTCGGTAGAAAATTAATATTCTTGGTCAAAAATTAATGTTTTATGTTGAAATATCAACTATTACATATTTCGTTAAGAAGTTATTTCTTTTGCTTAGAAATTAATCTCTTTGTAGAAAATTCTAAAATTTCTTCAAAGAGTCATTTCTTCTTTGTTCAAGATTCATAATTTTATTTGAAAATTTATCACTTTTTTGGAAAATGTAACTATTTTGTTGAAAAATCGTTCCTTCCTGGTTGAACATTTTTTCATTGAAAATTGAACTATTCCAGTTGAAGATTAATCAATTTAGTTGAAAACTCATTTTTTTGTTTGAAAGTTCAAATATTTTTATTACATTCGTTCTATTTTGGTAAAAAATTAATTTTTGAACGACTATTTATTTGAAAATTCGTCTTTTTTGGTATAAAACTTAAATTCTTGGTTAAAAAATAATATTTTCTGTCGAAAATTTAACAATTTGGTTAAAACTAAATCACTTTGTTGAAAATTAATCTTCTTGGTTGACAATTATTGTTTGTGTTTAAAAATTGCACCATTTAATTGAAATTTCATATACATTTTTAAAAATTAAATAATTTTCTTTAAATATAATGTTTTTCAGCTGAAAATTTAACTCTTTGTTTCCACATTCGTTTCGTTTTTCGTACAAAATTATCTTTTTCGACTTAACATATGATTATTCCAGTCTTTGTTGAAAAAAAATTTTTTTTTTTTTGTTATAAATAAATTTCGTTCAGTTTGAAGTATAACTACATAGTTCGAAATGCACTATTTTTTTGGGAATTTGTCTTATACATTTAACAGTTTTGTGAAAAACTCATTTTTTTGTTTGAAAATTCAACTAGTTTGGTAGAAAATTCAACTTTTTTGTAAACAATTAAGTTTTTGGTTCAAAATATTTGTGTTTTCTTAAAAACACGTAATTCTTGATGAAGATTCTTGTATTGGAAATGCAACTATTTCATTTTTTCTTGAAGATTCATCCTTTTTTTTTGAAAAGTAAAATTTTTTTTTTAAAAAATTTTTTTTTTTTTTTTTTTTTGTTGAAAATTTGTTTTTTTATAGAAAATTATTTTTATTGATTGAACATTCACGTTTTTTGTTAAAAATCAACTATTTTGTTGATAATTAATTTTTCAAATTAGAAAATTGAACTACTTGGTCCAAAATGTATGTATTCTATCAAGAATTTGTCTTCTGAATTTAACAATTTTGTGAAAAACTAATTTTTTTAATTTAACTACTTCGGTAAAAAATTTACCAATTTTTCATCCGAATATTAAGTTTTTTTGTTAAAAAATATTGTGTTTTGTTAAAATCGTCTTTCTTGGTCAAAAAAAATATATATAAAATAAAAAAAAAAATTTAAATGTAACTATTTAATTTTTTGTTTGAAATTTTTTTTTTTTTGTGGTTTAAATGTCAATCATTTGTTTGAAAATGCATGCATTTTGTTGAAAATTCGTTTTTGTTATAAAAAAATTAATGTTTTGGTTGAAAGTTTATATGCTTTCTGTAAATTAAGCAATTTTGTTAAAAGTTATCCTTTCGGACTGGAAGATCAATTGTTTTGTTAAAAATTCATCTTTCGGTTGAGAATTTCAGGATTTTGTTGAAAATTGATCTTTTTTAGTTAAATTCAATTTTTTTTTGAAAATTCAACAATATGGTTGAGAAGACATTTTCTGTTGAGGATTCGTCATTTCAGTTGAAAATTCATCAATTTAGTTAAAAATTAAATTATTTTGTTACAAATATTTGCTTCTTGTTTTAAAATTTGTCGATTGAAAATGTAACTATTTTAGTCAAATATTTATTAATTCAGTTGAAAACTCCTCTCTTTGTTTATGTATTTATCTATTTTGTTTTAAGTTCGTTCCAGTTTAGTAAAACAATAATTTTTGAACAAAAAAATTAATTCCTGAATTCAAAGTAGAAAATGTATCTTTTCTGGTTGAAAATTATTCTATTTGGTTGAAAACACATCTCTTTCAGTGAAAAATTGAATCCTTGCTTCTGGGTTAAAAACCTTTTTATTGAAAATTTAAATATTCCAGTCAAAGATTCAAAAATTTATTTTGAAATTCAACTCTTTAAATGAAAATTTAACTATTTTGTTTTAAATTTGTTCTCTTTTAGGTAGAAATTAATTTTTTAACGGAAAAATTAACTCTCCCATTTTTGTTAGAAAATCTATCTTTCTCAGGTCATAATTCATCTTTAAAATTCAGAAATTTTATTAAAAAATCATATTTTTCAGTAGAAAATTAATCTTCTTGTTTGAATATTATTATTTTTGTTTGAAAATGGAACAACTTGATCAACAGTATATCAGAAACAGTATATTCGAAACTGGTTTTCAACGCACGTACGCGAATGACGTTTTTGTCGTCAAAATGCACTTTTCAGTTTTAATATCAGATTCACAAAAAAAAAGAATTGATATTTAAAGCTCAAATTTATAGAACCTTGTATTTAACGATACTCTCAATATTTCTGTATTCATTACTCCAAGCTATCCACAATATTTTACTAGAAAAAAGACGTACGATAATGACGTCTGAAATTACAAAAATCGAGGGACGGACTTTAAGGTTGTTACAATATTATTAATTTGACCCGAAGAATGTGCATACATCAAAATGTTCATCTAAAGTTTACAAACTTGATACGTCAAGCATTTTTTAGTTTATCCTTGTGTAAAGTGAGGTTGAGACGCCGTACGGTAATGACGCTTGAGGTGTTCTCATATTAAATTAAAGAAAATAGGAACCAAAATAAATCCTTTTTGGTTATAAATTCGCATGATCATCGCATGCTTATTCTTCCTCGAAATTGTGGAAAAGTTGCTTCCAAACTTTCTTATCGATGTGACATAGGTTTAGCGGAAATGGAAAATCGAGAGACATTTATTACAGGCGTTTGTATCAGCAAGTTATTATTACGATCGCCTCCGTCCGGCAAAGTTACGCTTTCGCGACTATCGCATTAGCTTCTTCTGCGTCGACAACATAGAAATCTTCCGGAAATAAAAGCTATCAGGGTCGCTGCAATTATCATTAGTCGCGCACTTAC
>CAKNXH010002176.1:433605-502726 GCA_932178445.1 Andricus quercusramuli | reverse complement strand
AACTGCTACATGCTTCGTTGAAAATTCATCTCTTTTGGTTGAAAAGTCCATTATTTGACTTAAACATGAACTGTTTTGACAAAAAAATAATTTTTTTTATTTGAAAGGTCAACTATTTGCTTTTAAATTAACTTTTATATTCAAAATTCTACTGTTTTGTAGAGAATTCATCTTTTTAGCTTAAAAATTCAACAGTTTGGTAGACAGTTGAACTATTTGGTTGAAAATTAAACTTTTTGGTTGAAAAATCATATTTTTGGGTTGAAATTGTGAATGTTTGTAGATAATTTGTCTTTTTGACGTACGAATTGAAAAAAAAATTTGGAAATTCATGTTTTTTGTTAGAAAATTAATCTTATTTGTTCAAGATACAAGCTTTTGGTTAAAAATTCAACCATTTGGTAGAAAATTTGTTTAAAAAGTCATCTTTTTGGGTACAAAATTATTCATGTGTGTTGAAAGCTCAACTTTTTCGTTGAGAATTCTACTATCTTCTTGAAAATTCATCTTTCTTCATCAAAAATTATCTTTCATGTTAAAAATCCATTTTTTCCCATTTCAAGTCCACTGTTTACTAAATCTTTGTTTGCTGAAAATTCAACTATTTTTTAAGAAATTGAACTATTCTGTAAAAAATGTAATTATTTTTAAAACATTCAACTACTTCGTTGAAGTCATCATTCTCGTTCAAAAATTCATCTTTAATGGTAGAAAAGTTATCCTTCTTGGTTGAAAATTCATCTTTATTGATTGAAAAGTAACTTTTTTGTTGAAAATTCAACTGTTTTTGAAATAATTCGTCTTTTTGGCTTGAAAATTGTACTATTTGGTTGAATCTTCGCCTATTTTTGAGAATACACGTCTGTTTTACTGGAAAGTTCATCTATTTTATTGTTAATGAAATCGTTTGGTTTAAAATTATTAATATTTTTTTCGAAAATACGTCTTTTTGTGTTCAAAATTCATCTCTTTGGGTAAAAAATCTTTTCTGGTTGAAAATTCAACTATTTTTTTGAAAATGCAATATATTTTTCAGTTTGAAATTTTACGAATATTAAGTGTTTGTTTAGTGTCGTATAGTTTAGTGTTGTTCTATCCACGTTTTCCTTGTACAGGAGCAGATGACAATACTTATATTACTTTCAAGCATTGACTGTAAAGATATAAGTTTTCTTTGCTAGTTTTTACATCAATTTCTCGAAGCTTTTCTTGTCATTGTCACGTATAAGTTGTACAGTACCTACAGTTAACAATTAACTAAAACTTTTTGTTATTTACAGTGAAATAAAATAAAATTAAATAAGACTGCTACAATATATATAGATTTATAACTACATATACATTATATATTTTCATTTGTGTGTTGTGTATAACATAAAATTGCAATGTAATAATTTTGATAATAATTTATATTGTATTATTTACCAGAAAAATATTTTGGATATAAAAAGTATTCAAATCTTACTATAGTCTAAGATTAACTGTACCTTATTATCTTATAGATAAGAATATATATTCTTAATGTGAGGGGGCCTCCATTGTACATTAAGAATATATTGACGCCTATTTAAGTTGCAAATATTCTTAAACTTAGTGGGAAATTCTTACAATTAGACAAGAATATATATTATTAAGGGAAGAGGGCCTTCATCGTACATTAAGAATATATCCTTGGCGCCTATTTAAGTTGCAAGTATTCTTAAACTTAGTGGGAAATTATTAAAATTAGAATATCGTTTTTTCGGTGAGGGTATTCTAGCGAGCTAAACCTGCTTTGATAAGACGTTTTATTGCACTTCAAAGGCCTGATGAGTGAGATCGACTCGAACCCCTTGGGCTTTTTTTGCATTTCATTGGCTTTCTTACTAAACACTCGACTAGCGAGTTTAAAGTAGCAAGTATCGACACTGAGGGACTAAAGGAATAAAAAAAATGTTAACAATTGTTATGTTTTAAATTTAGAAAGGCTTTCCTTTTAGATTAAAATACTGAAAGCATTTCAAGTTTCTGACAAATAACGTGAAATAGAAAAGTCATTCTAGACTGTGTTGTCCACATAATTTCGCCCACCAAATACAAAAACGATGAAAAAACGTTGAAAATAAGATTCTCCTATGTGTGATTTTATTATTGTGATATATTATTATATTTAAACAAAATAATATTTTTGTAATTTATGGTGTCAAGTTTATTTGATTATTAGTTTTACAATTACACTAGACAGACAATTATATTACAATTGCTTCAGACATTTCGGTACAAATGCCCTCTTCAGTTAATTATTCTGAAATTTTTTTTCATATAATATGGGAACTATAATACAATTTCAATGTCTTAATTATCTGCGCAAATTTTGTTAACATAAAAGTTGTTATTTTTTATAAACATACCTTTGGTTTATTATTTTTGGTATTCTAATTGATAAATAATTCTTAGGTATCATTTTTAATGTCTTTGGTATTAGCCATTAATTAATGATTAATTATTGAAGAGTAATTACAAGAAACTATTTTTAATATTTCACTATGTCAATTTAATAATAATTTATACATTTTCTTATAGCAGTTAAAATTCGCTTGAAACCTTTGAAACATATTCTTAAAACGCTCCTAAATTTTGTTTCTAAATCATCGAAAATCAATATTTTGTGTTAATTTTTTTTAATTTCTTCAAATTTTAAATTATTTTTAAAAACGACGAATTTTCATAAAAATAGTTGAATCTTCGACCCAAAAAGATTATTTTTCAACGAGTTCCATTTTCTACCCCAAAAAAATGAGATTATTATCAAAAGAGGCGAATTTGCTATTTGAAAAAGACCATTGACCAAGTAGTTGAAGTTTGAAGCGAAAAACATTATTTTCAATCAAAAATGTAATAATCGATATTTCATCGAAAAATGATTTTCATCTTGAATCAAGAATAGTTGAATTTGTATAAAAACCACGAATTTTCAACAAACTAGTTGAATTTTTAACCAAATAGTAAAGTTTTCAAGCCAAAAATATCAATTTTCCACAAAACGAATCATTTTCAAACAAGTAATTGGATTTTCTGAAAAATATGAATTTTCAACCAGGAACATTAATTTTCAACCAAATAGTTTAATTTTCAACAAAAACAGGAATTTTTAAGAAATGACAGTTGAATTTAACCCAAAAAGATAATTTTCAAACAAAATAGTTTAATCCTCAATCATAACAGAAAATATGTAATCTTTATTGATAGATAAACAAACTGAAAAGTTCCACAAAAGTCATATTCACGCAGTGTCGCAACCAATCTGATGTTCGACAACAAAGTATGCAAGATCTCGTGATTACAAATTTTTAGGGAAGGGATAAACATGATTTTTTTTTACTTATCACGATAAATAAAAAATATCACATTTTCCAAAACTTTAAATGTGATTCTCAGTTAACTCCCGGTTTTATTTAAAATTTTTTCCCAAGTCTGAATTATAATGAAGGAAAATAAACGAGCACTTGTTATTTCAAGAATGCAGATTGCAAGGTACCATGCATCCTTGCGTGTGAAAATTCCATTAAATCTGTACAGATATAACATCTGTTATTATCAGACACCAGAAAATCACAGCTTTCTTTACTAGGGTGTCACATAAGGCGTGATTAATTAGGCTGTAATTTAATGTTTGATAACTGAAAATAATGCTACAAGGAAACATTAATATTAATTGTGGTTGACAAGAACAATAAATAATCATTTGAATTTGTATGAAAAAAAAATTCTTGAAAAACGACGAAATTTAGCAGAATTATTACAATTTTAAAAATCAGATGCCAAAATAACCGGCATTCTAAATTCTAACGTCCTAACTTTAGAATTATTCCAATTCTAATAATGCGTTCTCGGAAGTCTGAAATATCAATTTTCAAAATACATAGGACAAAATTGTAAATTTGAACCCTAAATATGAATTCTTAAATTTGGAATAAGCTGTAGGGGAGACCATCCTACAGTAGATAGTGATCCTACAGTAGATAATCCTTAATTATAGGTACAAATACAAGTAAAATGATGTTAATTTTTTAACTGTAGGATCACTATCTACTGTAGGGTGGTCTCCCCTATCTAAATTTATAACATTTCTAATTTGGTGAACAAATAATAAAATAATGTATGAGAAAATAATTTTGGATACTTCTTTGTTAGCTTTCTAATCTATAAATTATTTAATTGTAAAACCTTGAAGTGTTTGAGATTTCAATGCTTTAAATTAAGGAATTTGAATTGATCGACATTTTCAAGAATCTCATGTCAGCCCCGGAAAACTAAACGTTTTGAATATAGAAAGACCTTATATATATTCAGATGTTTCTTTGAATGCAATCGAAATTTAAATATTGCAAATTTGGAATGCTTTAAAAATTAGTAACCCCTAATCTGAGACTTCTCGAATTCCAAATAATTTTAATTTATTTAAAATTTGTTTAAATTAGAAGTTATCCTCTATCCGAATTTTCGATTTTCCCTAATTTGATTTATATCCCTTTAAATATGTAAAGCCTCAAAATTTGGAAACTTCTCAGCCTCAGAAGCACCGACTTTGAAGTTTGTTATGTACAAATTTAAAAGTACCAAGAATATCTTCAACTCGACTTGCCGATATCATCCATGACGTTATAGATTTCAGAGTTTGTGAATTTTTAAATAACTTAAATTTGGAAAGAGCAAATTTAGTTTATAAAAAACAAATCAAGAACAAAATTCGCGTGATACCCAAAATTTTAGGGTTAGAAAAAAAACTGACCTAACTTCGAGACCTAAAATGTTACTGTGGATAATAGGATTATTCGAGGCCAAAATACAACCCCTAAGAATTGAAGAAATCATCAAAAATTACCTATATAACCGCACTAGACTTAAAATTTTACTGTTGATAATAGTGATATATGATAATGATCATAGATAATTTGATGTCCAAAGATACCCAAGTAAGTTTAGATCCCTTACCACTTCTGGAATATCCCCGTTTTCTACCTTGAAGATATTATAAAACGAAAAAAGATTCTAAAAATGCCCACACTCTGAAGCTTAAAAATTGATGACTTAGAATGGTTCCACTCGATGTCAAAAAATGCCATCCAATTAGCTTTTCTGCAACACCACCTTTTCCTATCCCTAAAATATTATAAAATAAATTTACAAAAATTATAAAAAACCCTAACTTCGAGATCTAACATTTTAATGCTCGAAATGGTTCCATTTGATGTCCAAAGATACCGAAAAGAGTTTTTCCCCGCGTATCTCTTCTGAAACATCCTCATTTTCTACTCCTAAAATATTTAAAAAACGAAAAAAAATAAAACAGCCAGCTCTTCTGGAACATTCCCGTTTTAGACAGAGAACAATGGATGTTTGCCCGTAACATCTAGATGTTCAGGTTAACATATTTTATATTTGACTATAGGACAGCAATCTAGATGTTCAAACTTGTAGATATTCAAAAGTGGGATGTTACGCAGCAACACCCAAAATGTTCACCTGAAATATCAGAAATATTTAACGGAAATTAAGGATTATGTATATCAAATAACGGCTGTAAATATTTGGGAAATTTACTTATTTCTCATCATTAGATGATATGCTCAGTCAAGTTGAGGTTATGTATAATATTTGTAATTCAAAATGAAAAAGAGGTAAATTAGCCGAACAAATCATGTGTAATCAGCATTTAAAGTTCTATCTATTTTCGGTTACTTAACCTCAAATTTTATTTTAAATTTAGAAACATTTTGTCAGATGCATTTGAGTCAACATAACCGCAAACTTATAAGAAACTTGTTTCCGTCGTGTAGACAGTAAAAGTCGTTATCCGATTTTATTTAAGGAGAGCTGATTTCCTCCCTTTTGAAATGTACAAAACTTGTAATTTTTTTATTTTATGATGTAAAGCTTGTTATCAACATCCCATTGCGCATAATACGCATATTCTTTGACGAGTTTAACATTATATTATCCTTTTAAAATCTACGTTTAGTCCTCCATTTTTTGTCCGCGTAACCCTTAAGCCATTAAAAAATCGAAAAAATGTATAAAAATGCTCTAACTTAGAGATTAGAGATTTCGAAGCTTAAAATCGGTCTATATGATGTTCCATTTTCTACCCTTAATATTCAATGATACAAAAATTATAAAACTGTTCTAACTCCGAGACCGAACATTTTATGGCGTAGAATGGTTCCATTTTAGGTCAAAACCTACTAAAAAATTTTGTATTCCCTTACCACTTCCAGAATATCCCCGTTTTGCACCCTTAGTATTTAAAAATAGAAAAAAAATGATTAAAATGCCGTAATTGCGACTCCTAAAATCTCATGCCTTAGAATGACTGCGTCTAGTCGTCCCGAAAAATTGGCCGAGCTGGACATGAAATGGACTAGTCGTAATGAAATTTTATCACAAATATTTGAATAGTCATTCCAAATTTCAGGATGACGCATGAGAATTTGGATGTCCATAAACTGACTTCTTTTTAAATATTTCTAAATCTCTTGAAATCTCTTGAAATTCCTTAAAATCCTTTGTAATCCACGGAAATAATTATAAATTCTTTAAAATCCTTAGAAATCCGTCAAAATTTTTGCAACTCTTTGAAATACTCTCTAGTCTTTTGAAATACCTTGAAATCCCTTGAAATCCTTTCAAATCATTGAAAATCTTTGAAAATCTCGTTTATAGTGAAAGTAATTGATATATTGTTAACATATTGACTAAACAATATCATACTTACGTATTTGATGGACATTCCCTTGTATAAAATTAGAAATATTAAGTTCAAGGAATACCAAGAATACTTATCAATTTTATATACTTTCAGTTTTAATTGTTCGTCGTTAGGTCTCTAATCACAATTAAATCAATAGAATTCTTTGTACACTATATCTTCTTCAAGCATACAGCTTTGATTAGAATCAATTTGTGATGCCCAAAGACGAGGAAACTCGGTCAATAACATAAAGCATAGAATAATCATCGCCTTGGCGCAGTAATTGATAGGAGTATATCAAGAGAAATATATGTTTAACCAAGCCAAGCAGAACTGTATGTAACTTCAGTAAAATATTCCAATATGCTTTGATTCCCATTTTATCGATAAATCCTCTCTCTAGCATTTACTCGCGAAGTTAAGACTTTGTCGGAGTCATATTTACTTTTAAAAAAAATGAACGACATATTAACTAAAAAAATAAACTTCCTTAACTGTGTTTTAAACTCTTGAAAGTCTTAAATTACACTGAATATTAAAATGTTTACGTTCTAATAAAAATGTGAAAAGCTGAAAATTAATATAAAATATTTTATTTGAATTCAATGTAGTTAAAAATCGAGTGAAGTTTTCTGTTTTCCTTTTGGTGTGAAAAACGTCAGTGTGCAGAGATAATATATTTCACGTGAAATACTTTAACAGTATAGAATTACTCGCATTTACCCCGAGAGAGAAATATTAAGCGAGAAATGGAACATTTTTATGATGAATGTACATATCGAACGACACCACTTCATTTCATTGTCAGATCTATATACAGTGACACCACATATAGGATATGTGAAAAATTTATATGGATTAATTATAAAGACAGAATCACTAATCCGCAGAGGTCTTTACAAAAGGTAATCCTTTTCGAATAAAAAAAAGAGGTTGAAACAGAATAAATTATTTTATTGCTGAAGATAGCGGTGCTTTAATTTGCTCTCCTTCTAAGGATATTTCTCTTTATCTGGAATTTTTTTCATTAATTTAATTCGGATTATGCACTTTGATAAAAAATATTCACATATGTATACTATATATATATATATATAAAATAATATTTATTTGGTTACAAGGTGTCATAATCACTGAGTATAATGGATTTTTTTTTAATTCAGGATTTACAAAATTAACATCTAGATTATACGGCTTAATATATAGGTTGCTGTCCAAAATTTTAAAATCCAAGATCATAAAGGTTAAATCCATTTTTCTCAATGTACATATAGGAAGCGTTAAGATATTACGTAATTTTTTCCCTTCTTTATATCCTGCCTTTATAAACAGAGAATATAACATTTGATTGGGAACACCCTTGCTTTTTCTTTATTTTTAAGTCAAATTTTTCTAATGTTTGCCAAAAATGAGTCTTTAAATTAAGTATGTAATAAAATCGAATTTGAAGTAGACATTAAAAAAAACAAGTCTTATTATTCTAATTGGAAATTTAAAAGGGCAAACATTTAGCAATTTCAAAATTAGGCATTTTCAATTTTATGCATATGAGGTGTTCAAGATATATAATTTTTAAAGTAGAAACATCCTGAAATTTAACTATTTCAAAAGTATAACAATAAGACGTATTTAAATTTTGAATTCTAATTTTGAATTTGATCAATTTGGTAATCATTCTGTTTCAACTATTCATCTTAGAACGTTTCGAATTGAAAATGATTCCCTTTGAAGCAGTCAGAGAAATGTCCTCTTGTGGCAAAAAGATGTTTCTTGACGTAAATGGAATTTCCTATTAAATTTAAGGTTGAGAGGATTTTCATTTGTCTCAACAGGAATCCTTTTGCAGTAAAAAAATTCCTTATGCGACTAACTTCACCTAATCTTGCAGCCAAATAATTCTGGTTGCATAAAACATATATTCACGTCCTTCAAAACAAAACTGATAAGGATGATGCTTTTATTTCAAGAGAACTTTTTCTCTGAGTGAATATTTTATTTCTTACATTATTAAATTTACCTATCGAACGTTTTATTATTCATTTGTCCATTTTGGCTCATTTTACAATCATATTTTATGAAACGAAATTTTTAATTTTTGATGCATCAATTTAGGATTTTTATTTAATTATTTAGACTTTACAATGCCGATTTGAAATATTTATTAATCGGCAGGCCTCGGACTCATTTGATAAATTTCAGATAGTGTCAATGTTAGCATACATTTTGAAAAAATAGTAGCAAAATATAAATAAATAAAATAAAAAATATAAATGAAAAATAAATAAAATGAATATAAAATAAAAAAATAAATAAATTTCATTTGAAATTTTATTTCATCTCATTTATTCCCTAAAGTTCTTAAAATCTTCAAATGTTCTTGATATCCTAGATATATTATTAAACTCCTTTAAAATTTTCTGAAATCATACAAAATTCTTTGAAAATCCTTATAAACGCTGAAATCTAGTTAAAGTCCATGGAATTGAAAAAAAAAACTATACAATATTTAAAATCATTTGAAATTAAAGAAAAACTTTATATGATGTGAAATCCCTATATAATATTGAGTAACGCGCGGAGAGTGCGGCCCTCGAGCCGTTTGTCACGCTTGACTGAGCAGCCCCTCCCGAGATCCCCGCATCAGGAAACTACCGCGGTATCAATTCTCGGAATATTCAAATTCTGTTTGCTGAAATCAAAATTCGAGTGTAGTTGCATTAGCAAAAAATTTGAGAAAATAGTAGCATTAAAGTCATTTTTTTCAAAATAGCAGCAAAATAGTTGCTTAGTTAAAAATAAGTGTCAAAAAGTATCAATAGTGGCAAAAATCCGAGATCTGTATGAGTCTAATTTAACATAATTGTATACAATTTTTAGAAAATAAAATCCTTATTGAAACTCGATTGTAGTCTAGCAGTGACCACAGAAGAGGAATTAACTCGGGGGTATTATTATCGTTACAACTTATTGTACACTAGGTATCTCTTTCAAAAATAAAGTAGATCTCAGGGCTGTATAATCAATAAATTATTAAACTTGTTGCAAAATATATTTATCAAACTTTTCCTCACATAAAATTACAATCTGAACATCCAAAGCCCTTATACTGCAGTTTTTTTATGTTTCCTCCTGGGGAAAAAATTCTCTGCCTTTTCCGGTTTATAGATTAGCACGGCAAACTTGAATTAGAAAAGTTTTCCACTAAATACATATCGGACTTATACCTCTTCCTTACGACTTTGTGAAGGTTTATAATTATAAAACAATACAATCAGCGTTTGAAATGATCTCTTCATCAGTCGTCTGAAGTATTTCCTAATGATGAACATGATCTTTTATTTTTATTATTTCCAGTTATTCGAAGCGAAAAAAGGAGAGTTAAAATAAAGGTGTTAAGATTGTAATTAGATTATTTATCTTGAGCATGCATTTACATAATTTAGTAAAAAACTAGACGCAATATAACATTTGCAATGAAGGTTGCGTCACAAAGTCCAAGAATATAGCTTTTTTCGTACAATTACTTTGCTATATAAGTACTTGTTTTGTATCTTCAATGAATATCCATCCAGGCGTGACTCTTTTAACAATATTCTATGTATTCTTGCGTGAATGAACGTCCATAATCCACTTTACAGAGTGGATTTACTTGAAACTTGAATGTATGAGAAATTTCTTCAGCAGAAAACTCGAATGTAGGGGTTAACCAAACGAAATACACAGAAAATGAATCGAATCCAAGCAAAATCACGTTTGACCTATAATTTATATTTCTTCTCGGAATTTGCACACTTCTATTAAAACCGTAGCAAGTGCTGGTCTTTAACAAGTACTCTGCGACCGGAAATAAGTTCAGATGTAGAATAAGAAATACCCTTAAAGAATAAGTTTGCAAGAATTTAGTTATATATAGGAGTGTGGAATAAAGCTAGGAAAATGATGAAGTCCCATCATCAAGTTGAGAATATTATCTTTAATTAAGCCAAAAATTAGCATTTATACGTACGGAAGACTTATAAAATACAAAAAACCATTGGTGTGAAATTCGTTGCAGCTCATTTTGAACAATGGCAATTTCAATTCAGGGTTTTACAGTGAATCTTCCAAAACCCGGTTTCAACATCAATTAGTTGACCCTTTTTTCAGCTAAAAATATAGAAATATTTTCCGAAATTCGTCTAAATTTGATGTCCCATCACCAAGTTTAATAACCAAACATGAATTCAGAAATGAAGATTCGATTGTCATAAAACGTTCCAACAAAACTTTGACAGCATAAAAAAAGCTTTTCTCGTGAAAATGGTGAGTGTGTGGAAAAATATACATTGCATACATTTTCTTGATGTAAATATTGTAAATATAAAAACTTATTAATTTTAAAGCACTTAAGGCTTATAAACTATAGGTTCAAATGATGAATAGATGATAATTACAGCGATCGCACGAACATTTTTTTGTATAACGCAATTTTAAAATTAAAGTACAAAACAATTATTAATTAATACAGTATTTCTGTATTTCATAGTGTCTATTATATGAAATAATAAAAAAAACAAAGGACAATTTTTTGGATAATTGATGAAAATTGATGACTTAACTTCAGAATTAATATATAATATTTTTGTATATACAGTAAAACTGTTGAATTTTTGTTTTTAAACGTCTAATTTCTAGCGAAAAACACTAACATAACCTAAAATTGTAAATTTAATTTTTGCAATTAAATTATTTTCGTTTAAAATAACCGATTTCCGGTGAAAACGCTAACATATCCTACTATAGTTCAAATATTGTAAATATTCTTGGAAATCTAATGAATTTTTTATCAACAATAACCATTTTAGACGATAAAACACTAACATAACACTACAAAAAGTTGTTTAGGATTGTAAATCTTCTTTTGAAAAACGCGAGCATAATCTAAAACTATTCAAAAATTTGTTATCTTCTTTGAAATCTAATTATTTTTTATTAAAAGTACTGATTTCTGGTATTTGAAAAATCTGTGATTTTTTAATTCAAATATACCACTTTCGACGAAAAAGGCTAACATAGCATAACAAAAAATTTTACTAAATTGAAAATCTTCTTTAAAACTTAATTATTTTTGGTTAACATATCCTTACATTTTTTCACAATTATGAATCTTCTTTAAAATATATATCGATAATACCGGTGAAAATCGCTAGCTGAACCAACAACTGTACAAAATTTGTAATATTCTTTGAAATGTTTGAAGTGTAATTTTGTTTTAATTAAAAATACCAATTTCAAGGGAAACATTCCAACATAACCTAAAGTTGTTGAAAAATGGTGAAAATTCTTTGAAATCCAATAACCATTGTTTATTAAAAATACCAATAATTCCCGACGAAAAGCACTAACATAACATGTGTATAATTTTTTCAATCATTTATTAGACTATTTGAAAGCAATAATTTAACCACGCAAGAGTATTAAAAAAGAGCGGATGTTTCTTAATTCGCATAAAGTTTTCTACGATTTTTTTAGATTTAATTTCCTAAGTTCAAATTTAAGATATAAAACAACTTTAGGCAATGAGAAGCCAATCACATTTTTAATAACAATGATTGCGTTAGATTGTTTAGATCATGTTAGATTTTCTTTTTTCTATTTTTTTTTTGGCGCAAATCATCGACAATTTGCTTTTGTATCTTTTCAATTGACAGTATAGTTTGTCTAAGCTAAACATAATTTCTTTATTAGTGACAAAATTCTCAAGTATGGGGATTATAGGGGAAAAGGGGAAAAGGGAAAAAGGGGATGTATGGAATCTTGAATTTCTAATATAGAGCCCCTGGCACATTATAAATTATAAAATCACGCTTCGCGTATTCGGAACATAATCAAGCGTAGCGAAACCGGTCGGAATTTTCTTAAGACTGCTCGTGTTCATTAAATACTCAGTGTGGGAATCAAGTCCTGACTGATTTTCAAGAACTGTTTTAATAGCTTCCCTGTAAGAGGAGGTAACATAATTACTCACGAGGTCATTGCTTCCGACTCTGGGAAAACTTCTTTCTGATTTTTTAATGGCAATTAACAAGTATTTAAAAAAACATTTCACAGGCGAGTGCAATTTATACGAGTTTAAGAACAGTAGTACGAGGTGAAAAGTTTATAAAGAAATTTTTGATAATGTTTATTTTATCTTCAAGTGAAAATACAAATATACAATTGGATATTTTTGAAATTGTTTAATTTTAAAGATTGGTAATTAGAAATTGTATGATATTAGTCCCAAATTGGCATTAATCAATTTCGAGTGATTTAATTTGTATAGGGTTAAATTTTTATTTATTAAATTTAAAGTACTTAACCACAACAAATTTTCAATTTCGGTTTTTTTGAAGTTTCAATTATGAAAAAATATTTGTTTTGAATCTTTCTAAATGAATTTTTAATTGCAGCTTGAAATTTTTTGACTTTCTATTTTTGCAGCTTTAATAATCATTTAAAAACGATTCCGTTACAAGTTTAAAAATAGGTTTTACAGTAATTGGTTCGATCATGATATAAAAAATTGTTCTTTTATTTAACTGCCTATAATAAGTATTATGTAACTTCGTTGTTTTGAAAAATATAAAATTAACTATTTAATTAATGTTTTTTATCCGTAATTCAACTTTAATGATACTGGGTTATATAATAACGTTTAACAATATGAGCTTTATTTTCCGATTTCCACAAAAATTCCCTGCCTTTTCCCTCATTCTCAGTTTTTCTTTGATTCAAACTTACAATACGATCAAAAAATTGCTGCTTTGACTTTTAGCATAATGCAAATTTAAAGCACGCAAGATTCATTTTCATAAATACATGTTTCTATCAATTGAAAAAAATTGTATGTAAGATTTTTTCTTGTCGCAACTATATTCATGATGCATGCAAAGAAGCACGCACAATTTAAAATCAGTTAAAAGTCAAAGGTAATGAGGTTTTGATTCTAAGCGATTATTTTTTATTTTGATTATATTATTTCACCCATGACCGTGGAAAAATAGGCTAGATTATAACTTTCCCCGTAGAAATGTATTTTGGCAGTGAAATACAATTCTTGTCAAATTTTTCACAAGTGTCAGAATTTAAGAACAATTTTTTGTTTTCTACTAGATTTTTTGTTATTGTAGTTTTCCACTGTTTTAAAGTATTTTTCTAAATAAAGGGAAACAACTTTTCAAAAACTTGTTAAAACCTGTATAAAACTACCAAAAATGTACTAAAAACTACCAGTTTTACTGAAATTTGGATATTTGTGCCAGAAAAATACGAAAACTTTCAAAATAAACCAAATGGCGGCGGTTTTTATGAATATTTTAAACTTAATTTACTGAGTCTTGGAAAAGAGAAAACTATTTTCTTTTTATGAAAAACTAAAATTCGCATTTTTCACAAAAACGAGACGAAATACGAAAAAAGTTGAAAGAGCAAAGCTTATTTTGAAATTTTCGATAAAATATGAATAAAGTCAGTTATAATTTTACTTTTCTCGAAACAATAATATTTGTTACAACTTTATAATAAAAATTGAAAGTGTAAATCTACAAGTTAAACAAATATTGTTTACAAAATTTTGGAAAATTTGGTTGTTTTTAGAAAAATACAATTACAATAATTTCTCGAATATAATTTGAAAATTTTTTAAACTTCACTTCTATTTTAAGCAGAAACCTACATTTTTTTCTTTGGAATCACGACGCTGGTGATTCATTGGGCATAGTCTAAGCTACAGCAATTATATTTTCCTGCGCACAAGCAATTTAAATCAGAAGTCAATCATTCTTAAATTTGAAATTTAATCTGCTCTAGTCATAAAATTCGAAAATCGTTAAAAATCTTCCAGGACTTGATTTGAAAGCTACTCAATTAGAAAAACTTGACTTTAAAAGGCACACATTCTTGGAACAAAATTTCAAATTACGATCCACTATTTGCCACCTGTTCTTAGTTCAAATAACAGGTCTTTGAGTAATTAAACTCTAATGAGATGAAGCGGTAAACGAGTACGATTGATTGACAACGATTGTGATATATGAAGCACCTGATTGCCGTTTGGTGACGGTATTAAATCAACAATTTATTCCGTGTTAGGACATTTAAATTGCTATTTGTGATTGTCCATGCCTCTTTAACAGGGCAGGTTCTCATTTTCCAAATCATAGAAAAATTATTGCCTTTTAATTGAATCCCCAAGCTCATCTAACTTGTTATTACAACTTTTCGGACATTGATAGCATCAATTATACTTTTCTTAACATTGTGTTGGATCAACGATTTATTACCTCATTATTGCCCAGATCGCAATGATATTCTATTCGCGCGGAACAATGATTCTCCTGATTCGTTAAACTCTGACCATTGTTCCAAACGTGAAGGCAATCAGACGCATTCTTTCGATTAACTGCACTTTTTTAATCAAACGTGAATTTGCAGGAAAGCTCGCAAATTGGTGTTTCCAAATGATGTAATGTAATTTCATTATTATTTTTCTGATCAACGAATAAATAATCATGGTTATTATTATTTTCTGGGAAAATTTTAATATTTAGTCATCTGGGAAGAAAAGTTCCGTCTTAATAATGAGACAAGAAAAAAAGTTGTATTAAAATTACGCATGACAGAATATTGCTCAAGGTAAGAAGCTGATTCTGATACGAAAAGAAAAAAAAACACAACGATAAACTGAAGTCTTGTTCTAAAGTGCATGCACATTAAACTTCGAGTTAGTCACTCAAAATTATACAAAGTTTGAACCCTCCAAGGTGTCGTCACAAATACGAACAAGCCTCTCCTCCCCTTTTTAAGTAAAATTTGTACCTTCGATATCATTTGATAAACGCGTAAGATGGAATGCAAAACATACCAACACAATAATCTGTCAAAACATAATATTTTAACAGACTTCATAGCCCAAAATTCTAGCTCTAAAAACAGGGGAAATAGGGTAATTTTTTACAAAAATATGGGAATAATAGAAGAACAAATTATTTTAAATAAAATTAATATAAAAATACCATATTGAATTCAGTATCAAACGCTAAAGACTAAAAGTTTCATTTTCTACCAAAAGACATGTATTTTCAACCAAGATACACGAACTTTCTATCAAAAAAAATGAGCTATAGAAAAAAGTTAAATTTTCGAAAAAAAAGATGACTTCTTAACAAAATTGTTCAATTATTAACCTTCAAAGATGAATTTTCAACCAAATATTTGAATTTTTAAAAAATAAATGAAATTTGAACAAAATTGATGAATTTTTAACCAAAAAGTTGAACTTCTAAACCAAAAAATCAATTTTTAAGTAATTGGCCGAATTTTTAAACAAAGAAGATTAAACTGTAACCCAAAACAGTTGAACTTTGAACCAAGCACTTAAATTTTGAAGCCAAGAAGACGAATTTTTCTGGAGACAGTCGAATTTGCAATCCAAAAGGAAGAATTCTTTATTCACATAGACGAATGTTCAACGAAACAATTACATTTTCGAAAGAAATATGACTTTTTTGATATTTAAACCAAACAAATATTTTAATTTTAAATAAAAAACAGTCGATTATAGCCAAAAAAATATGAATTCTCAACAAAAAAAGGAAATAGTTGATATTTCAACAAAAAATATTTCATGTTTAAATAAAACAGTTGAATGCAACAAAAAAGACCAATTTTTAACAAAACAGTTGAATCCTCGACCAACACAGATCAATTTTCAACCAAACAGCTGCATTTTAAAACAAAAAAGATCAAATTTCTACCAAAAGAGATGAATTTTCAACCAAGAAATATTTTTCATTCAAGAGAAAAAAAAATGTCAACCAATCACTATTAATTTTCTACCAAATGGTTGAATTTTCAACTAAAAATGACCAATTTTCGACCAGTAATGTTCAATATTTTTCGTTCAAAAAATTAATTTTCCACCAAAAAAAAACAACGAATTTTCAAGAAAATAGTGAAATCTGCAACCAATAAAATGAATGTTTAACGAAGTTGTTCAACTCTCCAGCAAATAGTTGAAAACTAAATAGTTAAATTTTCAACCAAGAAGAAATCTTAATGAAAAATTTAATATTTGAATTATTAACTAAAAACGATCAATTTTCAACCATAAACAGAGTAAGTAAATATCCATTAGTGGCTTCTACCAGTATCTGCGTTAATTTGTAAATGTTGTTTAACGACGCATTTTGATACAAATCAGTTTTTTTAACCAAGTTATTCTTCAAATAGACTGTTGACGACAGAAAATTCGATATTTTACAAATATCATTGTACAACTAGTATCATTCAGGTATTACGAAGAAATCGAAGAATCATGTCGAATGATAAAAGAACAAAAACACAATTACCTTATCAGAAAGTTGAAGATAGTTGAGACAGATTGTAGTAGATAGATTTCAGATTCAAAAACGAAATATGTTTTTCAAAAGCGAAACTTTTTTATCCGTTCAAACCAAAAAGAGTGTTTTCAGAAACAGAAAATTGTAGAAATCCATAAACATAACTGCAGGGGAAAAACCTGGACTGTTTAAACATTTCAGGAGAAAATTCTAGATTATTAAGAATCTCAGGAAAACATCCTGGATTATAATGAATTATAATTAGTTACATTTTTAGGCAGTAATTATCAGATAGACATGGGACATTTATGAGTTATAAGTTATAACAGTCTTTGATGTTAAGTTAAGATGACATGTGATATTTTTACCCGAAAAAATTACATTATTCTAGAAAAATTAAAGTAAGATTGTAAATTATTTTTAGATTTTAATTTGTGAAATGAGGTTATGAAATATGGTGATTAAGTTTTGGACATCTGTTCTAAAGTTTGATACATTTCTATCTCCTTTTATATAGATCATTTCTAAAATTAGTATTTTTCATTCAAACAAAAAAGAATTAACTTTCAACGAAAATGAGTTCGATTTTCTTCAATGGTTTATTAATTCAGTTTCTCGAAAATAGGGGGAGAAAGAGAGATGATTTTTAAAAGGGAAAAAGAGGAGAATAGGGGGAAAGAGTGTGAGGTCTGGTAATAGATGCTTTACTTGTAAGATAAAATCACTAATTCTCATTTTTTCAAGCATTACAAGAAATTTTTATTAACATTTATATTTTTCATATGTGATCTCATATCCGTGTTACCCCCCTCCCACTCCCCCTGGCAGTGTGACGTAGTTTTTGAACGGCCCCTCATGAAACTTTCTAAACAAAAAGAATATTAAATTACCAATATTAATTAAAGCTTAAAGGTGCCTCGATGCGATTTTATGCGGCGTACAATAAAAAACGGAAGTGGAAGATTTCCCCTCGTAAAGGCAAAATGATAAACAAACTCTTTTACAAATACAGCATCAGACTTTATGAAAATAACTGAAAAAAGTCAATAGCTGTGGCGTGTTGTGCTTCCTGCCGAAAATACATTTTTATACGATGTACTTAAATCTTTGGCTTCAGTCTTAAAACGAGAAATTATTTAGACTTGAAATGCTTTTAGAACATCTGAGATTACACAGAGAAAATTATTTGCTACTTTTCATTAGAATCACGAATTAAGTTTATTTTTAGATGCAAGTGTAAAGATTGAGAATATTTCTGATTTATTTTTCGACATATTCGTCCTTTCGCATATGTTTGGAATATTATTACATATTCGGTCAATACATATTTTGGCTTGTCTTTAGTAATGCACAAGTGAAGAAATGCGCTGAATGTGTGAATTTTTTAGTTAAATACGCGAAATACGTGCATCATTGAAATGAGACATGAAACTTTATGTTTTAGTCGACATTCATGTTTTTTTTCCTTTTATTGGTGAGGCAATGTTTCATACGAATGGAGTTTAAAAGTCGGTGCTGCATTATTTCGTTATAAATATCTATACATGTTACGAAGTTAAAATAAATGGAAAGAGTGATTATCAAAAAGTAGGCGACAGTTCACAAAAATGTTTATTATGCCCAGCTTCAAAATATTCAAGTTCTCAGGTAAATTTTACTCGCGGGACCAAAGCGATTTTTTAGAAATTTTTTCTTTTTGTAATTGAAAATTGGGCGTTTGTAAAATGCGATGCGCCAGCTAACACTGTATGCTGAGCTGCAGTCACCCAGTTAGTTTCAAGATGCATAAAATCTTGAAGTACTGATTTTTCGTCGCTTAGAGTATAAATATATTATATAATGCAATGATAAAAATAAATAATAATAACATATAATGAGAACTTTCGAATATATATATATATATATATATATATATATATATATATATATATATATGTATAACAGTGATTTAAATAATGAATTAATAAATATTAATAACAATATGTCTAAAGTCTTTCTGAAGAATGCGGGTACGTTTATTTTTGAAAAATGTTCTTTTATAAGGCTCTATCTATCAGAAGCTACAACCTGGCAATTCAGTTGCCTCATTTTATTTCATAAATACTAGACATAATAATAATAATGAAATATAATGATAATTTTTCGAAAATATATGTGATATAATATTCTCATTTTTACCGGTTACGTTTTTTATATCTGGCAAAAACGCGAGTCGTTTTGGGGCCTTAAGGCTTTCAATTTGAAGTTATTAATTTTTTAAAGATTTTTTGAAATTATTTTATGCAGAACGTTTTTAATTTCCAATCATTCAATTATTAAGGCTTTCAATTTGAAATGAAACTGTAGAAAATGAAAGGATTCAATTAAAAGATTTAAAATGTTAACGATTATTGAATCAAAATGTCTAGATAAAGTTTTAATAGAATTATTAAATGCTGAACATCTGAAGTTTGTCATTATTTAACTATTATGGCTTTCACACATTTTGAAATTGGGCAATTTCTAAGACTTTTAATTAAAACTGAATAAAAATCCCTGATATTCATTAAACCTCATGGTAAACACATACTAAACGATAGTCACATTCAGTGATTAATTTAATCATTGAATATTCAGTCAAATTTACCAATTATTAGTGGCTACTCACTGCATAATAAAACCAATTTACTGATTAATCAGTAAATCTTATTACTGTTTTGATTCAGCGACTCACTTTTCACTGAATCAAACTTAGCCACCCTAAACTTTGAATTGATCCACTAATATGGTTTGAAATTAAAAATAATGATTGAGTTTGGGAAGGATTTAATTTAAAATCGTTCAGATTCAACATATTCTATTTTGAATTTTTCACAAATTTACTTACTTTTCAATTATTCAATATAATTCCATATTTAATGTTGCTGTTGCAGTTCAATTCAACCCTGAATGCTTTCAATAGTTTCAATCTTGAATTATTGCTTTTATGGTCATTTTCAACTCGAAATTCTATAATTTTTAATTACTGAAATTTGAAGCCATGCAATTTTGAATGATAAACTTTTAAGCAGATTCAATTTCAATTATTTAACTTTAAACTCGTAACTAAAACTGGAAATGGTCCAATATTGAATTATATAAGGGCGATAGCCAAAAAGGTGACCATTTTAGACAATGAGATTTTCGAGAACAAACAAATTTCCAAGCCGTCTAAATTATTTGTTAAAAATTAAGGATAACCCAATAGAGTATAAGAATATGAAATTAAGAGATGAAGGAATGAATATGAATTTTATACATTGCTAAAAGTCGCGTGACATATGACATGCGACCTTGATAAGACAAACAATTTCAAACATTTAAAAAAATATATGGACATTTTATAAAATAGATAGGGATGGGGACTTTAGACAACATTTACGTACTCAATTACTTGGTTAACAGAAACTTAGGGAGAAAAAGAGGGAAATTAGTCGCTTTGTTTGTAGATTTCAAAGCAGCTTTTGACTCAGTGAATAGAAAAGTGCTATGGCAGGCAATGAAAGAGAGGGGAATAGAAGAAGGGCTGGTGGAGAGGATAAAGGAAATTTTTACTGAAACCAGGATTAGGGTGAAGATACGCGGGGAAAAAGGGGAGGTTTTCTGGACAGGAAGAGGTCTAAGGCAAGGGTGCCCGTTGAGTCCACTACTTTTTAATTTGCTACTGGCAGACCTAGAGGAGAAGCTAAAGGAGAAAGGGAAAGGGGGGACGACCCTGGGTAATAGCAAACTATACTCCCTAGCATACGCGGACGACGTAGTTCTAATAGCAGACGATGAGAAGGGGATGAACCTAATGATAAGAATTTTCGAAGAGTACGTGGGAACAAAAGAACTGACGGTGAACGTAGGGAAGACCAAGATGATGTGCTTCAGAAATAAAAAGACCAAAATAGGTTACGTTTGGAAGGTGAACGGACAAACAGTGGAAATTGTGGAGGAGTTCTGTTACCTAGGTTTTTGGTTTGAGTCAGGAGGGGGAAACGATTTGCAGGTGAGGAAAAGAATCGAAAGTGCGAGTAAAGTAATGGGCCAAGTATGGGGTATAGGAAAGAGAAGGTTCAAGGACGATTGGAGAATGAGGATTTGGTTGTTTGATGCGATGGTTTGGGCGGTGTTGAGCTATGGAGTGGAGGTTTGGGGATGGAAGGAACATAGGAAAGTGGAAAGCATACATGAGAGATTTCTGAGATGGGTAATGGGAGTTAGTTGGAGTTGTCCAGGATACATGATAAGGGAAGAACTAGGAAGGGAAAAAATGGTAACTAGACAAATTAAGAGAGCCTGGAGGTTTGAAGAGAAGCTGAAAAGGGGAGAGGGGAGCAGAATAGCACAAGTATGCTTGGACGAAGTTCGGAACAAGGAGACGAGAGGCAATTTGGGAAATTCAAAATGGGAGGAAGAAAGGAAAAAAATGAGGAGTGTTTGTGATATACAGGAAGGGGTTCTGGACTGGCAGAACATTGAATTAGAGCTATTAGTAAGACAAGGAGAAGAGAGATGGAGAAAGATTATGGATTCGAAGTACAATAGATGGTATATGATGGTCAAAGGGGTGACGGAACCAGAATATTTGCAAAAGATGAAAAAGGAAGACAAATGGAATAGGGTGATACGGTTTAGAATGGGAGAAGGAGTGAGAGCTTGTAGATATTGGATGGATGAAGAGAACAATCTATGCAGAGTATGTGGGTACGAAGTGGAGTCATGGGCACATGTGTTAGAGAGGTGTACAGGAGAGGAAGATGGACAGTTGAGTGTGGATGAATGTGTGAGATGGATATTGGATGGTAATGGACAGGGAGTGATGTGGATGAAAAAACTGGAAGAAATAAGAGAAAGCAAGGGATCAGGGCAGAGCCAAACGGGAAATCCTGTTTAAAGGGAAGTAACTTGTGAAAATTTAAAATCTTTAAATCGATGAAAATGCATATGATGGTAAGAGAAAACGGAAGCCCGGGAAGATCGCTCATTGTCTGTAGTATAAGAATAGTATTAATATGATTGTTATTATGTAAGGCGTTGCACTAGAAAATAAGTAGCGGTTAAGGTAGACTAAGGATGAAATGTAAACATATGTACAGGGAGCGGAGGCCCTCAAACCCGTAAAAGGGAGAGTTCAAATATACATACATACATACATACATACAATTTGTAGTTTGGGACTTTGCAGAATATGACTGGGACTTAAAAGTTTTAGACTTTGTGGCAATCACCCATGAACTTTTTTTGATTTAAATTGTTGAATTTTAAAGCTTTTTCATTAAAAGGCTCAATTTTGTTACACTTCATTGGAAATTATTAATTAAAAGGCTTACAATTTTAAATGAAGGAACGTGAAATTATTTGGACTTGTACCAAAACGTTATTGAAAAAGTTAGAAGGAAAGGGAATAATTAGAAAGAAGCGACAAAAATGATTAAGAATTTGTCAGATATTGGAAACAGCGACTTAAAAAAAAAAATCACTCGCAAGTGGGAAAAATGATTCATTAAGGAAAAAACTGAGTAGAAAAAGTGTCATTGAGATCTCGGATAAATTCTCGCTAAAGATACTGGAAATTCAATTTTATTTTTTCGAAATTTTTTACAAGCGCTGATGGGATTTATGTCCTAAAAAGTACTGCTAAAAACAGTCTTTATTGTTTTGAGCAGTACTTTTTAGGACATAAATCCCATCAGCACTTGTAAAAACTTTTAAAAATCAATAACATGGAAATTTTCTATAATCATAAGTGGGACTTTTACGGTACTTTTTTCCCAAAAAAGTCCTGGTGAAACGGGACATATTTTGAACTTTTTTAAAACTTTAGTCCTTTTAAACAGTAAGTTTTGGGACATAAATATCGCCAGCACTTGTAAAATTTTCGAAAAAAACTAAAATGGACGTTTTCTAGTACTTTTGTCGTCGCTTATGTCCCTAAATAACTTTTAAAACTGTATAAGAAAACCTGATACTTAAGTACTGATTTGTCTCATAACTAGTACTTTAGCGGGACTTTATCTGGGATTCCGATGGAATTCCAATGGGACTTTTTTTTTACTCGGGAGCCCAAATATTTTTTTCTACACTTTTGTTTGCAAATAATTATTTGTTAAATTTACAACAAGTATCTTTCCTTATTACTAATTTATGCTAGAAATAATTTGAGTTTTACTGCAACTAACTATATTGTCTTAACCGTCAAACTGATACGGAAATTTATAGAACGTACACAATGGCGTAACCCTAACCTCAAATTAAAAAAAAAAAACTAAAAGGTTTGACAACCACATCCACAAGTCAAATATCCCTAATTTAAAATGAAAAAAATAACAATAGATAGTGGAGAAAGCCCGAAGTTATATTGTTCAAAAAGTAAATTTTCAGAAGAAAAAAACACCATTTTATATCAAGTTTTATCGTCGTAGCATTCCTTTCACAATAAAACCAAATCGAAAATCCCTTTTAGTAAATGAAGCATTGAAAGTGCCATCTAATTAACTTGTGTCTTCACATAACCAATGTTCTAAAAAACATTGGAACATTTAACCCTAGAAGGACTATACGGGGTTATACGGCACCCCATTCAAATTTTGAAGTGCGTTTCTGACTGTGGGCAGCTATGGTTGGGTGCGGGACCCTAACCATAATTCACTTCAACTATACGTCAGTCGATTTTTGTTGCTGAGTGAGGTCAGTAGTGCGTTTTGTGAGTTCTGTGCGTCTATGAATATCGTTTGGGGTGACGCGTAACCCCACATAGTCTTTCGAGTACGAGAATTGTTTTGGTAAGTGAATTTTAGTTTTTTTGTTAAAGTGGTTCAATTAAATATTTTAAGCATGAATTTGAAAAAACGAAGTGTAAAAAATGAAAAAAAAAATGCAAAAAATGAGGTATGGTACATTTCTGAATTTCGAGGATCATTTAAAGCTTTAGCATCTGATAGTATAACTGTTTCAGTTGGATATTTTAGGGCTCCAATTGCTTCCGCATCCAGCGTATTCGCCCGATTTGGCTCCCTCAGACAATTATCTCTACCCAAACCTCAAAAGATGGTTCATCAATAAAAAATTCCGCTCACGCGAGGAAATCATCGACGCCGCGGAGGAGTATTTTGCAGACCTTTCGGAAAATTACTTTTCGGGCGGGATCAAGAAGTTAGAAAATCGCTGGAATTAGTGTATCGAGCTTAAAGGGGACTACATTGAACAAAACAAAAAAACATTTAAAAAAAAATGTTCTTCATTCCCAAGGAGGTTACTTTTCACCCCATCTAGTATTGTGAACGGTGTCATCATCCAGCTTGTGAGGAGCAAAGGGTCGTTCTGGGCTCTTATTGCTCCGCTGAACAATAAATTAACCTATGTAAGGTATTATTTCCTCATTTTTTAATTTTTGTATCATTTTGAGACATTTATAATAAATCTTAATTTGAATAATTAATTTTATTGTCATTTTGTAAACATTTTTGCCATTTATCATATTCCTCTAGTTCTCTCCACTTCATATGTTGAAATAATTCTGTTTTTTTTAAAAAGAGAAAAAGTGGCTTATATAACTTTAAAGCGTGACTATTCTTCTTTTGAATTCCGTTTAATTTTTTTAAATCGGTAATATTGCTGAGAAATTAAGTTATTTGTTATAAAAAAGTCAATTTTGCGGCATTTTTGTGTTTTTTTTTGTTTAAACTAATTATTTGAAATTTTTTGTAAAATAAACTGAATATAATTATTACCATTGTTTTCTTCATAAAAAATCGAAGAAAATTCACTATATTAAATTTGCTTTGCTACAAATAAAAAGCACTGTGCCACGGTACAAGTTTGGGGTTCTGTATCACCCCATGTAGTCCTTAGAGGATAGTATAACCCCATATAGTCCTTCTAGGGTTAAAGGTTTGTATTTACGTTATTATTTTTGCCGAGATTTTGCCCCTCTTTCCAAATCCTTATCACCTTTGTAACTGTCAGTGTCAATGTCATATTTATTGCTGGTGGCACTGCGTACATTCTACATTTTTCTTTTCATTTGCGTGGGAAAACGGTAGATTTGCATAAAAATAAATTGCAGCAGGAGCTTGATCTTGTGGACTAATTTAGAATTGGTAGCGCCTATGGGGAAAAATATTTGCGAACATACCGGCATAATACAAGCGGGGTGTTAGGAGCCCTTGCCCAGACCTGTGATGATGTATCCGAGGCTCGTGTTGAGGTCGGTCGCCCCGGATTCTCCGATGTACTATTTTCAGTTAGTTTTATCACAGAAAACAACCATATCGTTAACACTCGCGATTTCTAACGCGAACACTTTAACGAAACGGAGTTATCCGCTGCTCGGGTCCGATATCTCTCTCCACTCAACTAGCCAACATTTCCGTGTGCATTCGGCTGCATTATACATGCGTCCCCACCACTTTCCCTCGGTGGCGCACAGTGGCGTAAGAACCGCAACGGGAGCCCTGCCCTGGCGAAAGTATCGGATAGGAATTCCTTCCGAACGAATCCGAAATCATCAGAATCATTCCGGAATCTGTATCCGAACCAATCCGAGTTGATTCGAACCAATCCGATTTTTTTTACATTCCGTTCGATCCAAATCGGTCAAAAATTAATCCGACTCAATTCGGTTCAATCCGAATAAATCCAAACCAAATTTCCAATCCGAATGAATCCGAACTGGGATTGACCTAAAACGATTTTCAATCCGAATGAATCCGATCCAATCCGAACTCGGATTCATTCGGATTGAAAATTCAGTGTACATCAATCCGACTTCCGATTCATTCGGATTGAAACTTTGGTTCGGATTGATTCGTATTGGTTCTTTTTGGAGTTCGGATTGAACGGATTGAGTCGGATTAATTTTTAAACGACTTGGGACAAACGAAATGTAGAAGTTTTTTCGGATTGGTTTGAATTGACGCGGATTGGTTCAGATACAGATTCCGGAATGATTCGGATTGGTTCGGAAGGAATTCCTATCCGATACTTTCGCCAGGGTGGGATTCAAACATTTCCTCATCGAGGAAAGGCGATTTAACATTAAGAATCCGAATTGCGTGCATCAAATACTGAAGGGTTGACTTTCAGCAGGTGTTGGCTGCCAAGATAAGTGTCTGGCTGCCACGAAGTTTTTCTGTCATTTTTTTCTTCGGTTTCCAGGAATCCTGAAAAGGGTTACGGTCGTTACGGTCACGGTTCTTTGCGGCTCATTGTTCACACCGAAGGGTCTGATTTTTTTATATTTAAATTCAAAATACATTTCATTTTTTCAGTTTAAACTGTAATTTACCGTGAAGGATTAGGGACGAGTCGAAGGACAAGTTCGACGTAAATTTATGTTGACCTGTTTGACCTAGTCTAGTGACTGCCACTGGCAGTCTTTGTAGCCAATGGCTGCCTTCTGGAGAGCCCTGATGTATAGTGTAGACCAGGGCTCACCACTATCGGCAGGTGGTGGCTGCCACGACAAGTGTCTCATTTTTTTCTTCGGTTTCCAGGAATCCTTAAAAGGGTTACGGTCGTTACGGTCACGCCTCTTTGTGGCTCATTGTTCACACCGAAGGGTCTGATTTTTTTCTACTTAAATTCACAATACATTTCCTTTTTTCATTTTAAACTGTAATTTACCGTTAAGGATTAGGGTCGAGTCGAAGGACAAGTTCGACGTAAATTTATGTTGACCTGTTTGACCTAGTCTTGTGACTGCCACTGGCAGTCTTTGCAGCCCATGGCTGCCTTCTGGAGAGCCCTGATGTATAGTGTAGACCTTTCGATAAAATCCGTTCAAACAAACAAAAAAAGTGCTGTACAATTATTAGGGTGGCCAGATGTAATAAATAAATGTACAGCACGAAAAAAAGTTTTTTGTTGACAAAAAATGCAAACCTGTCGAATTAAGGCAGGACTCTACTTTGAGCGCGCGAAAAAAATGCTATTTTTGTAAATTTTTTTTTTTTAACATTAAGAAAGATATTGATGTAGGGTTTGTTATGCTTAATAGATATGCTCTTAAAAGACAATAAGGAATTTTTTTTATTTTATGTTATGCGCTCTATATACATTTAAATGGCACTTGCCCCAAAACCACGTTTTTACCGCTTGTTAAAAAACTCTCCGAAACTACCGAATCGATTGGTCTGAAATTTTTACCACATATTCTATACATATAGATCAACCGGTGGTAGCACATTTTTTAGTTTACATGCAAAGAAAACAAAATGGCGGCAATTCGAAAAAAAAATAAAAATCTCAAAAATAACAGTAAAAATAAAAATTTTTAATATAAATCTGCTTCCACCGGTTGATGCATATGTGTAGAATATGTGGTAAAAATTTTAGACTAATCGATTCGGTAGTTTCGGAGATTTTTTCAACAAGCGGTAAAAACGTAGTTTTGATGCAAGTGCCATTTAAATGTATATAGAGCGCAAAAATAAACTAAAAAAAATTTTGAATGTATTTTAAGAGTATATCTATTAAGCATAACAACCCCTACATCAATATCTGTCTTAACGTTTAAAAAAAAATTACAAAAATAGCATTTTTTTCGCGCGCTCAAAGTAGAATCCTGCCTTAAGTCAAAAAGTGGACATGCCCAAAAAGCGGAACATGTCCCGCCAAATCGGGATGTCTGGCCACTCTAGTTACAATTGATGTCAGATTGCAATTCCGTGAAATTGTTGTGTCAATCTTCCCATTCTAATCATCTATCCACGCGAATTTTTTTCTAGCTGTTTGTCAATATAATCTACTCCTATCTCTTCAATCCCCTCTTTATATCCCAGTCAATCTCCCGTCTATCCACGTCATTTTTTTCTGTCACTGTCAACCCAACTATCTTTTTCCATCTTCTCTTCTCTATTCTAGCCTGTTCCTCACCTATCCAAGTCAATTAAGAAAATAATAATTCGTCGCCTATCTTCTTAAATCTCATAGCTTTTTAAGGCCTTTGGAAGTCATCGATAAATCGGACTCGATAAACTGAGGCCAAACGGTGAAGACATTTTTCCTAGTTTTTTGTGTATGTATTCTGAAGAGTAGAAAGACTATCGAAAAGGCCGCTTTTTCAGAGAAAATTCTATTTTTTATTTGATGATCAACACAAAAAATGCGCGTTATTTGCGGCACCACAAAGACACGACCATCGCAGTGGTGGACTGTTATACTATTTTATCTAAAAAAGGAGTATAAGATAAAATAGTTGTCGACCTCGGTTTTTGTTTCATGACTTACCATGCTTTTCGCAGACCACTTTCACTGAAAAAAATTAGTTGGGACAACTAATAACATTTTTAGGACAACTATTTTAGTTAGTAAATAATGGTACTGCTATTCAGTTACTTGGGGCACGCGGGCATCTTTTTTTTTAACGTCTTATAAGGACTTATCAGAAGCTGCTAACAAAAATGAATGAATAATTAAAATAGTTATATATAGAGTAAAAAGTCAGATAGCTATTACACTTTAAATTATTACTGACATATCTGTAATTCATATCCGTCTTATTTATTATCCATCAAAGCATGTTTTGCTTACTTTGTATATATGTCGCACAATATTTCGCAATCTATCCAAGAAAACAATAAACTATAGTTATCAAAAGTATAAACGCATATCGAACGCATTACTTCTATGAAATATTGTCGTTACATAAAAGAAGAATAACATTATAACATTTTGTTTTAAGCAAAACAGACTCATATCATGAAAATGAAACGAACATTTAATTAAAGTTACAACTATGAAATACTTTTATACTTCAGAGCTATTTTAAACTTTAAATTTATACCGATAAGGAAATTCACATTCTTTTTATTAATTATTAATCGCAGCAATAGTATTGCTTATTTTATAAATCGAACAATACCTTCGCAATATTTCGAAGAAAATATATAAGCTATTATTACTATTAAAAGTAGACACATGATAAACATAATGATTAACATGATTAACATAAATTACTTCTATACAATATTACCGTTTACATAACAGAAGAACAGTATAATATTTTATATTAGGCAAAACAAATTCGTATCATGAAAATGTATCCATCATTAAATAAATGTTGTAATTCAAAACGTTTTATACAAATGCTATTTTAGACTTCATATGTATACTGATAGCTAAATTCACATTCATTTTATTGATTTATTAATCACAGCATGTTTTGCTTATTTTACAAATTGCAAAATATTTCGTTATCTCTGAATGAAAATAAATAAGCTATAATTATTATTGAAAGTATAAACACGTGTAGAACGAAAATTACTTTTATAAAATATTATCGTTACATAAGATAAGAACACTATATATAATATTTTGTTTTAAGTAAAACAAAATCATGTGGGCTGAAAATGGAATCGACACTTCATAAACGCTACATATTTAGTTTTTATATACTTCTATCCTAAGAGATAAACGAAACCCATTTTTATATAAATCATTGTTTTTGAACTGCCGTGCTTAAGGCGAGGCTTAACGTTTTTATCTAAAGGGTATATGTAAAATTTATATAAAATCGCAGGGAATGGAGGAAATATTTTGTCGAGCAAATGGCAGATTGCTTGACTGCTTTCTTTGACTTCGTAAGCATGCAGTTTATCATATTGCATTCAGTTATTGGCAAGCGATTACAAAAAAAACATACTTCTAGTGGCTCATTGCACAGAATAGTATCAATAATACCACATTCAAGACCATCATGAAACCCAAAGCATGTATGACACAAGTATCAACTCTATATTCTATTTCTTTGGAATAGAGTTATTATTATATATATTTTCAATTTCGAAAAAGCTTTTAACAACGTCACTTAGTCCAATTTCAAATTTAGGTACAAAACCGTATGAGTAATGTTCCATCTAAAATAAGTCGCTTGAGTACTTAATTTACAATTCCTATATGCTTATCTTCACTTCTAACAGTACTTAAGAGACTTATCGGTCCTGATATTACCATTACTCGTCCGTAATGGTCACTGCGATGATCGTGTTTTCGTGCTGCCGCTAATAGGGCACATTTTTTCCTTTCGATTATTCATAAAGAATAAATTTTCTCCGAAAAAAAGTCCTTTACTGTGATTCTTTCTACTCTTTAGATTATGTACACAAAAACTACAAAAAATGGCTTCCCCGTTCGGTCATAATTTATGAAGTCCGACGTCAATCACTTTTTGTTTTATGTTGCTTTAAACAAAAATTGTCCGTCTACCTTTTCTAATCACCTCTGTATAGTATCTCAGTCTAACACAGCATATCTCTTACCTATCAACCACCATTTCTTTCTATGTCTAATTATCTATCTCTGCCAATCCCCTCTTTAGAGGAGTGGTGACTAATGTGGCACATGAAAATATTTCGCTCAATTTAAAGAATAATATAAGCTTTTTTGTTGCACAAAAATATAGAGCATGTAATTCGATATCTCAAAGGTCTCTACATAGCCAAAATTATATTGGAATTAATTAAAAACGTTAATTTGATGTTTTCCTAGAAAGTTCACCAGCGTCAAGTTACCTGTCATGCTCCGTAATGTGGGGCAGTTCTTATCTGCCTTGTAATAATAAATCAACATGACTTTTTCATATTAGAACAATACATTTCACTAAAATAAGGCGTTTGAAAAATGTTTTTTAAGCTTTAATTAATGGCATCTAAGTTTAAAAGCTTTTCATAAGATTTCTGTCAAGAAGGTTACGCGTACCTAATTTAAAAGCCAGCGAAAAATGTATTATTATGTAATTGTATATATTTCTATAACTGTATACTTCAAGTATCGTGCACCACATTAGGTACTCGTGCATATATAGTGTATAAGTAAACACGTTTTATGTCTAATTTAATTAATTTCATTTGGGATTCAAACCAGGGATTGGAACGAAATTAATAGGCATTTTTGGATATTTGCCAATTATTTCGATAAATTAAAAATAATTTGGCTAAAAACTCAGCCCAGTCTAAAAAGGTATCAAAAGGTCATAAGGCTACGAAGACGTAATGTGAAAATGATATGTGGTAATTCTATTTTACATACACAGAAAAGAACGAAAAAAGAAACGTAACGAAACTTCCGTTACGTTTATTTTTTTTCTGTCGACATGAAACTTTGAAGAACCACAATTTTGACATTGTGCCTCCGTAAGTGCATTATTTATTAGCAATTTTTCATATTTAGCATAGATTTCAAGTGAATTATATTGAATTTACAGAAATTATTGTCAAATATCAGTAAATGCCCCTCAATTTCATTCCAATCCCTGATTAAAACACTCAAGCATCCAAGAGACTTCGAAATATATAGATAAAATAACAGAATTTATAAGTTTACTGCAAAATACTTCAATTTTCATTGCTTTTGTCCCGCATTAATGATAACTGCAAAACTTAAAAAAATGTCTTCACTACGAGCTTTTTCGGATAAACATGAAACAATTACATACATTCTCAATTGTCATTCTTAGTTTATCCCTGGTCTATCCACGTGAAAATGTTTCTATTTATTCTTATTTGCCAATCCACCAATCTTTTTCATTCCCTCAATGTCAATTTTATAAAAAGGTATTGCAAAAAATCGTCAAATTTAGACGTTCTTGGAAATTTGGAATAAGTCTGGAAATAATTAACACTTTTCAAAGTTCTTGGGCCTATTTTAAAGGTGGTTTTCCATAATATTTTTCAAAATTGTTAAGATATTTTTTCCCTAGATTCTGCCCAAGGGTCAAACTTGGTACAAAAAAAGTGTATATCCACGTCATCCAAGTAAAGACTTTTGAACTTCTTGGTCAATGTAATTCTCTTTATCTTTTTTAATCCTCTCTTTAACATCCTAGTCAATCGCTCGTCTATTCAAGTTTTTTTTATATTTTTTGTCAATCCGAAAGTATTTTAAATCCTCTATTATTTCTTCTAGTAAGTCATTTTCAATTTCTTTTTGATACAATTATTGGCTATTTCTTTGTCAATGGCCACTTTAGCAACATAGAATATCTTAGTCTATTTTTTCTCCATCCACATCAGTCCTTTTAAATTTTGTTGTTAGTATAATTCTACACCTATATATTTTCAATACCCAGTTTATTATCCCAGTCAATCGCCCGTATATACAAGCCAATTTTTTAAATATTTCTTTGACAACTCCCTCTCTAGCAACCCAGTCTATCCCAGACTATTCCTCGTCTATCCATGTTAATCCTTTCATAGATAATGACAAGAAGTACTGTAAAACCCTAGGAATATTTCAAAAATTAACAAAATTCCATCATCTAAAAAGACCATTGTGACATACGTTGCATTGAATTTAAATAAAAAGCAGCCTCAAACTCTTTACATTTAAACAAATTTTATTTGAAATGTGGTATTCTATGATGTGCCTTGCAAATCCTTAACATTTAATAATAATTTCAACCGGGGTAATTATGAAAAATCTTTAAAAATCCATCGACATTTTTGACGTAATTACTCTTCACGTATGTATATATTGGACGTTTACAAAGGTTTATGGAAAGTCCCATTACAACAACAAATTTTTACTAGTATTACGGAATTTTTCGTAAAACTTACCGGCAAAGCATAGTGCTAGGGCTAGTATTACGGAATTTTCCGTAACGGTAAACACCTCGGAACTATATTGATATTCTCTAGAATATTTTTTTTCAAAGTTAGGAAGGAAAATTATATCAATAATTTTTGTACGCTCCTGATGATGCAGCAGCCGGCAAAGCAGGAGTCTATTGCTGATGCAGTGTGAGTCACGTGGTATGTCGCACACGCGAAAAAGAGTATCGGATTCTAAAATGCAAGTTAAAACTCAGCAGATGAACTGAAAACCGGTGATCGAATGTCGACTACTTTGTGCGACACACTTTCAATCGACATATAATTATATAACACTTTGGTAGTAATTTTTCAGTATTTACAGGAAATATTTGAATATCAATTAAATTAGAATATTTTACTAATAAAATTTGTTATGTTATAAAATCTATCAATACATAAATTTATTTTAGAATTGTAATCCCTATTAAGAAAATCGGAAAGTACTTTAATAATACATTAAAAAATTATTTAAAAAATGTACCCTTTAATGTAAAATAGCTGTATTAGAATTTGTCTTTTGTTTCGTGGTATGTGGATTCTTTTCAAAGTACAATATTTTTCATTTGTTCGTAATTGAATGCATTCAAATTAATATTTTAAATTTCATCGAACGTCTAGTTTCCATATAACTTGGAAGATGTTCTCTATTTTCAAACGATTATTCTGCATGCAAATATATTTTTTTAGAAGTGCTCTCGAAGTCGAGTTAATTACGTGCCTTAAGTTCAGTATGGGTCTGAAATAGAAATCTGGCACAGCAAAAGGACATAAGTGACATCTTCACGATTTTAGCGGAGTGAAAAAAAAGGTTCGAAAAATCTAATTTGCAATAAAAAGACAACGCTAAACTTGATGATTAATGATTATGTTCATGAATTTTTATGATAATGTTTAAAGATTTCTAAGAACTTTATTTGTGAAATTCGTGGACCTATTTTAATAATAAACAAACTATTTGTACCCAATGTTTCACTAAGTCACGACATTGGAAACTACATCGGAAACGACGTCATATACTGCATTGAGTACTATACCAATTTCCGACATAGTTTACTAAGTCCAATTCTACGTCGTTTCCTACGTCGTTCCGGACGCAAAGTCCTACGGAATTTTCAATAGGGCTATATTCGAGCTTTTGAGCTATAAATCTCATATTCGCAAAAATGACTCTTCCTTTTGTTATATAGTTCTATGCTTTGCACAAGTTTGCAAAATATAAAAATAGAAGCCAATTCTTCTTGACCTCATATGTGTACCAGTAAAAACAAATAGCCACGACGAGGGTACATATGTAAAATTCAAACACAAGGTCATCCGTGCAATTTCACTTCGTTAGAATAAACCTGCGGTCACGAAACGTTCAAAGTTGAGTGACATTTTCGGCCCTTGTTGACTAGCTGGATAACAGCGTAATGAACAGACGGACGGTTGAAACTCAGTAGTCAAATTTGGTTGAGCGAGACCGAAATACACAAACGGTAAAGTCAAATGATCCCTGTCACGGGAAAAGCCCAAGTGCTTTATTATTTGAATATTATACAGTTTAGTGGCAGTACAGAACTAGATAACCAACGAAATGGGAAATTTTCAAGAGAGCGAAAAAGCATTCTGTAAAATCAAAATCGCTATTTAATAATTGAACAAATAATGCCCACTCCCTAGCCAAAGTATTCAAAAGGAGCCAAAAAAGTTTGATTAAAATTTCATTGGTTTTCAAAATCGGCTTTAAACAACGATTAAAAAATGAATTTTCATTTTTTAAATAAGAAACTTACCTACTCCCGACATATGGGAATGCTGAGTAAGTATACGCATATTTGATTGAGAAAATGATTCTTTTCCGAGAAAATCAAAATTGAATATCGCGATATCACAGCATGACAAATTTTTTTTTGCTACAAATCCGGAAAAATATGTTTTTTCAATAAATGATAATAATTGTAAGAAATACTAATGCTGAAACGTTGGAAAAAATTATGACTACGTTAAAATTGTAATCCTAATATAGTTTTAACCGTATCTCGCTGACACCCTTTAATTATATTTGATCTAGGGTTTGAAGTGTCAAGTACTTGTAGTAAAAAACGTAATTCGCCCATTGTTTTTAAATTTTGTTTTAAATTGAGCAATGTTTTTTAATTACAGTTGGCTACCTACATTTTACTTACAATAATTACAATTTGCGCAATCGTGATTGAAATTTGAAGTTATGCGACTTTCGGTGAAACCTGAGACTGAAACATTTCACTATTTGAAAATTAAAATTCTATAATTAATTTGAATACAAAAAGAAACGAAAGCAAGAAACTATATAGCAAACGTAATTAAATGAGTTAAGGTGCATGTCCAATGTCCATGCACGTGGGATCGAACCGACCGTGACAGAAACTAGTGACCAAGTCCAGTATCGAAGCTAGGGAAAAGGGAACCACTCTCGAGTGATTAATTACAGAAAAATGAACTTGATATTATTCTTGAAATAATAATATCCCCCCAAAAAAGATACATAAATGTATGTATGTAAAACGTTGTCAAGATGAGTATCTTGACAGATTAAAAGATAATATTTTATACCACGTGTTTAGGCAATGCAGGTTGGATCAATATACCGGCACTGGGAGACAAGGTGAGAAAGAGAGTGGGTAAAGATGAGAGAGGATGGGAAGAGAGAAAGAGAATGTGATATTACATGGTATCTGATGCGAAAGCACGGTTATCGACCCGGAGAGGGCCTATGGTCTTCGCTAGTAAACAAAAAATTAGGATAGTTTGACCCCCAAAAATATTTCCTTTCCAAACAATTTCTGAGCCTTTTTCATTTTGTAAATAATTTTCAGTTGCTTCTTCTTTTGAAATATTTGCTCGAATTGAAACAATTTAAACTATTCAGAATTCAACAAATGAAAATATTGAATAATTTTTTAGAATGTGAATATTTGGAAATTTGTCAAACTATGAAGATTTATGTTCATATTTATTTATGTTATATTTATTTAATATTCGTTTTATTAAATAAGCATTTTATTGAACTAATCCCCCCACTTATATTTGAGGGTATGTCGGGCATCCCCACTTATTTTTCAGGAGTAAACGCAGGGTGCGCAGTCTTCCCCTTTTTTTCTTAGTTTCCCTTTTTTTCTTCAAATTCCCCTTTTTCGCCCTATTCTCAAAAAACTTCCCCTATTTCCCCTTTGCTCTTTAAATATACGATATTTGAAAATACAATATTTGAATTACGCGAAAAATTATCTGAAATTAGTAAGTGTACCCATTATTGAATAATAATTAATACAATTATAGCACTTAGATAAATTATTTATGAACAAATAAGATACAAATAACATTACAAAATATGTAGTTACTTTTTAAATAAGTATTAGAAGGTAAACACTTCATATACCTATCTAATTAAAAAATGGAATATTCAGGGCTCGGAACGGGTTACTTTTTTGATCCGTGGTTACTAAAAAGTTACTTATTTTATGAAAAGGTTACTTTTCGTTGCATTTTTTGCCCAAAATGACGAAATGAATTAATTCATTAATCGTATTATTTAAAAACTTGTGAAAAATGTGAAAATTCAAATTTTCTCAGTAAATTTGGCACTTAAAAGCCGGGAAAATTAGGGAATAACAATAAAATAATAAATAGTTCGTATGTAAAATTGTATAAAAAGGGCTTTCATTTAAATTATTATGAATTCTGATCAAAATTTCAATTTAGCTCGAATCGCTAGTTTTTAATTTAAAATTTAAATCTTTTTTGTTGGAATATCGTATTATGCATTATATTTTCCGATGAGAATTTATTTTCTTTGGCTGAAATTCGGTTGAAAGTTGAACAATTGTTTTTTTCGGCAAAAAGTTAATCTTCTTGATTGAAAATTAACCTTTTGTTTATTTGAAAATTCTTCTTTGTGTTTAAAAATGTACTTGTTTTGTTGAAAAAAATTCGTCTTTTCCGGTTAAAGATTCCCCTGTTCCCGTAGAAAAATCAACTATTTGTTTGCAGATAACTAGTTTGTCAAAAATCCATATTTACTGGTTTAAAACTCAAGTGTTTTGTAAAAATTGGTCTTTTTGGCTTAAAAACTCAACAATTTGGTTGAAAAATAACCTTTTTTGTAGAAGAAGCGTACTTTTTGAATGAATTCTACTATTTTTTATATTAAATTAAAATACTTTTTGGTTATTATATTAACTACTACATTTTTCGTTAACAATTCATCCTTTTTAGTCAGAAAATTTTTACCATTTTGTTAAAATTTGAACTACTTTCATAAGCATACATTTTTTTGTTGAAGATTCATAATTTTGGTGGAACCTTGGTCTTTTTTGATAAAAAATCTTTCTTCTTGGTTACTTTTTTGCCACATTATTTTTAGTTTTCGGTTACTTTTTTGAGATAAGTATGGTTACTATTTTAGTATTTTTTTAAGCTTGAGCAATTCTGAGCCCTGAATTTTCCAAATTCATCAACTGCAATGTTAAGGGTTCTAACTTGAGCAATTTTTTATTTGAATTTAAGAGCACTGAAGAGTAGGGCGGGGTGAAAATGCTCAAACAAATCAAATCGTTGGAGCTGAGGGGAAACAAACTTGTAGGTTGGCATTCGAGAAAAGGAAAACAAATTTAAATCAGTAAAGTTTAACGATTTCAAATTCAATATATTTCCTATTAGTTTAAAAATTATGACGAATTTGTTATATTTACAACTTTTACTGGTGAACAATAATAAAAAATTACGAAATTTAAAAATAAATTTTTTGCGCTGTAACAATTTTTTTGAGAATGTGCAAAAACATGTTTTTTTTATTGATTCATCTGCACGAATTAAAAAAAAAAAGTTGAGTATGTCGAACCTGAAATTATTCGTGATTTAGGATTTTTGGGAAAATAGTAGCATGTTTGTTGGCTTCAAGCTGAAGAAATTTCAGGTTCGAATCAATCTAAAGAACAAGTTTTTATACGTTTTCAAAAAATTCCAAATAAGGCAAATTTTTTTTTTTAATAAAAAATTTTTAAATTGAAAATTTAAAAAAGAGAACAGAAGATATTAACTGATTTCATTTTTTTTTCTTGATTTGTTTTGGATGTCGATCCACAAATTATTGTTATCTATCCCTCAGCTCAAACGAATCGATTAATTTTAGCATTTTTGCTTGGCTCTATTGAAGAGTGTAGTTTTAAATTTACATTGAAAGTATTAATTATAGTAAGGAAGAAATAACAAATTTCGGGAAGGAATATTTATTAGAATGATGTTGAAAACATATCAAAATTGTGTATTTAACTAATCTTATTTTGTTCTCGGACTTTTTTATATCACTGAATGGATTTTCAACGACCTAAGTACCTATATCCAATTTAAAAAATAAATTCTATAATGGCAGAAATCATTGCAAAATCATTGAAAGTTATTCAAAAATATAACATTCCTTATAAAAAGATTGTTTGTTCTTTTCGACATATAAAAATAAATGTTTAATCTTTCCCCTTTTTTCGTGAGAAAATCACCCTATTTCCTCTTTTTGAGCTCCTTTTGCGCTGTGATCCCTGTAAACGCATTATATTTTTTATACTTTTTTTTAGTTTAACCGTTTTTTCAGAATTTGAAAACTTTTCGACGGGTTTGTTTGAATAAGTTTGAATAAGTCAATCATGATTTTCCTATAAAGAACTTGTTATAATTTTCTCGCAATTCTAGAAAAATCATTATGGAATATGTACCATAAAAAACTTAATATAGATATAAGTAATGTGATAAGTATAGTGATGAAAAAATAGATAAAATGCAAACGAATGATTCATTTCTTTATCTAATGTAGGATTTCAAATTATTTTAAGAAATTTTTACGGATTTCAACAATTTCAAGGGATATAAAGAAACTTACCAAATTATAAAGGATTTGAAACTTTTGAAGTTATTTATAAAAATTTCAATGAATTTCAAGAAATTTACAAAATTTCAAGCAATGTCAAATAATTTTGCAGGACATCCAAAGATTAAAAGTAATTTCAAAGAATTTCACAAGATTTAAAGGATTTTAATGGACCTCAAATTATTTCAAAGAATTCACGGAATTTTGAAAGATTGTATGCAGATTTCAAATAATTTCAAATAATTTTGTAGCGTTTCCAATTTTTGATTGAATTTTCCAATTGAATTGAATCTCCAAGGATTTAACAGATTTTGAGAGATTTCAAAAATGTCAATGAATGTCAAAGAATTTTGTAAGATTTCCACAGATTTCAAAGAATTTCATAAGATTTAAGGGATTTTAAAGAATCTACAATTATGTCAAAGGATTTATGGGATTTTGAAAGATTTTAAGCTGCTTTAACATATTCCAAAGAGTTTAAAGACATTTAGAAAATTTAAGTCATTTCTAGACAACTTTGGAAAATAAACAAAGAATTTTATAGAATCTACAATGACTCCAAACATTTTTAGAGATTTGAACGTTTTTTAAAGAGAACTTTAATGAATAAGTTTAATTTAAATTTTATAGAAGGGATTTCAAATATTTTCTACTTACCTTAATGGATTTTTACGATTTCCAAAGATTTCATTGGAGTTCATTATGAAAAAATCATTATTGGCTACCATTATAGTACTAATTTTTCTATAATACTAATACTAAAGTACTAATTTTTTCGTGAGGGCTGTTTTCAATTTTGCATGAAAGTAGCTTTCGTTTCTTCCGTCGATCTCAGATTTTTTTCATTACTTAATTTATTATTCAGGTTTTTCTTAAATACTACATATTATTAATAATAATATAATAGTAATAATAATTATTAGCAATAAATTATCTGTCGCCGACAAAATAAAACGATTTTTAGGATTTCGTAGGAAAGCCTTATGCTGAGAATGCTGAGGAGCGAAGGAAATGCTCATCATATCGTTGCTATGTAAATAAATAAAAATATAGGCATTTTGCTTCAAAATGACTCTGAACACGCCTAGCCCGGAAACTATTATATATACTGATTTCATCCTTTGTATGAGGAAAAATAGTTAAAAACCTGAGTCAAATATTCATGAGGACGTTGATATGCACAAAACATGAAAATTTAGATCAGTTCACACAATAATGCTCAAAATTGGCTCAAAATCAGTATACGGGATTGGAAATTTTCCGAAAAAAAGAAAAAAATGTTTGTAAACTTCTATTGTCCATATACAATAAATTTTCACAACAACTTTAATTTTAAAACGCCATACGGGATTGGAAATTTAAAAAAAAAGGAAAAATCTTACCCGCACCCGTTCGCCTGTTTCATACCGTATCTATAAAAAAAAGATCGGAAACGCCTGTGGAGTGTCGATAGGGCAGGTTTATACACATTTTGATTATAGATACGGTGTAAACGCCGAAGTTTCTCGCCACTATCTTTTTTTTATTACGAGACTGATGATCGCGCGCTGGAGCGCGCGTGTTCTCGTTATTTGAAATATTTTGTAATTATCTTTGAAATTTATGTTGCAGTTCGAACCATTTCGAATCAATCCGAAATAATTCGAAGCAACTTTTCAATCCCCTTCAACCCTTTTCAATCCGTCGGATTCGAGGCTCACTTATCAATCCTTCTACATTGATGTATCAGCACCAACTTCAACCCAAACCCATACCGAATCCAGTTTTCAATCCGTACCTCCAATCCTTTTGAATACGTGGAACTTCTTAGATTCAACTAGAATGAATCTGACACCAGTCCAAATGGATAAATGTGAATCCAAAACCAATCCGAATGAATAACACACCAATCGGAAACAAATTTTCACTTCTTCTCAGTCCATTGTCCAATCCAATGAATCCGTGGCTCATAAAACATGTCTTTTCAATCCTTCTCAATTCTTGCACGTACAACAACTTTAATCCGACTCAATTAATATCAATCCGAACTCGCCATTCAATTATTTTCAATCCGAATGAATCTATCCTCTTCTAAAAAATCTCTAAGATTTTCACAGTTTTTACGTAGTTTTTAACGTTTTCCGAAAATCTGAAAATGTATCAGATTTCCTCAATATTAATACTAATTGTTATTTATCATTAATACCTCACTGGTGGCGACATCATTCAGCATTTTTATATATCATTTTGAAAATACTTTTATCAGCCTTTACAAAACCTCGAAAGTTTTTCAGTTTTCACGTATCTTATCGTTTTAAGATAACACAAAATTTGTATTTTGGAAATCTTTCTACTGGGCTAATTCTAGGTGCCCGAGGACCATTGCGGTCAGGAATACCCTGAAAATTTGGTCACTTTTCGCGTATGTCTACTTTACTCTACTGTTAGTTAGGGGTGGTTGAGAACCTTCACCAAACCGTGAAAATTTGGTCAGTCTACGCATATCTCTCATGGTTTTCGAAATGTACAAAAATTTAAAATATGTTTCGGATTTTTTAAGTTTTTCTATTGCGTTAGTTCGATTTTGTCGAAAAATATCCTGTTCTCCAAACCCTTCAAAATTTGCTTAGTTTTCATGTATCTCTAATAATTTTCGATATAATTCAAAAATTTGTATTACTGTTTTGAATGTTTAAAATCTTTTTATTGGGTTAGTTTGAGTTGTGCGAAAAAAAAACCCTACAGAATCCCTAAAATGTAATTAGATTTCACTCATCTCTGACCGAGGACAATCCCCCTTCTGAAAATGTTATCAGTTTTAACGTATCTGGTTGTTTTCGAGATAATTCAAAATTTAGATTTCTTTAAATTTCGCAAATCTATTTATTGATTTACGTCGGGGTGGCCAAAGAGCATGCCTTTTTAGAAATTCCTGAAAATGTTGTCAGTTTTCGCGTATCTCTTACCGTTTTCAAGATAACTCAAAAATTATATTTTTTAAAAAATTTTAAAAATCGTTTGATTGTGTTAGTTGAAATTGGTAAAAACAACCACCCTCTATAAAAGCCTTAAAACTTGCGTAGTTTTCACGTTTCGCTGACCATTTTCGAGATCATTCAAAAATTTTTTTTTTTTTTTATTCTGAAAGTTTGTTTACTGGTTTAGGTCGGGGTGATCGAAGACCACTCATTCCCTTTCAGAAAACCCTGAAAATATTTTAAGTTTTCGCGAATGTCTCACTGTTTTCAAGATAACTCAGAATTCGTATTTTATTTCTATTTAAAAAATCCTTCTATTTGCTTAGTTCAAGTTGGCCAAAAGAAAACCCTTCTGCAAAAATGCTCAAAATTTAATTAGTTTTCACGTATATCTCTGGCCGTTTTCAAGATGATTCAAAATTAAATTTCTTTTAATTTCGAAAATCGGTTCAACGTTTTATGTCGGGGTGACCAAAGACTATCCCCCTTTAGAAGACCCTGAAAATGTTCTCAGTTTTCGTGTATCTCTAACCGTTTTCGAGATACCTCAAAATTTGGATCTTGCTCTGAATTTTAAAAACACTTTCTTCCCATTCCCCTATGTTTAGAGAAACTAACAATAAATTATATTCAATTCAACTCAAACACACTTATTTGTAATCAAAATTTCTAAATATTTTATTAATTCATTATAATAATGAAGCCAGAAATGTTGACTCTTTTGAAATTTGCGCTTTCGAATATTTTTTACATTATCGACTTATCAAATCTTGCTTTCGATTATCGACAGCTGATTGGCTAATTCTACTGTGACTTGCGTTTAATAACAATGGCTAACTGAATCGGCCAACGGGGTTTAGGGACTACGCACGAAGTTAGCCGAAATGCATGTACTTTTTATAATAGGAGATAGAATGAGCCTCGTATAAACATCAATTTTTAAGAACGACTTAGTCTGAAAATTAACAATTTTCAATTTAGCAATATTAACATATCTTTGATTTTCTTCAATAAATGAATATTTCTGGAAGTGTTAAAAAGAAATGATTAAAAACGTCGCATCCAGAGAATCGTTCAATATTGGTGTATTTTAAACCAGAAACGCCTTATTCTAATCAGTCACGCCCAGTGATCCCGAACTTTCATATTTGTATGAAAAAATGAGAAATATAGCATACCAAATTTGTTAGAACAAGGATGTTTAGTAAGTTTCAGCATTTATAAACCCAATAACGTATATTTTAAACTTTTAGCTACTAGTGTAAATACAGAAGAAAATAAATGTTTGTTACTTACTAAGATGTTGTTCTGCACTGAAAATTAATTTTTATTCATGGAAAAATTATTAAAACGGAAATGTTCAATTTATATTTAAACATTTAATCAACATTTAATCAAGACATCCAGGTTCGAACAAGAGTTTATCACAATACTCACAACGTAGGTTAACTATAAGGAAATATTAACAAAAGTTCTAAAACTTTCAAAAAAATAATTATCCAATATGAACATCCGATTTTCTTATATTTGTAATTGGAGAAGTAAATAAAAAATGTATAATATCTTTGATATCAAAACTGTTATTATCCGGTAAAGATTTGGGCTGGCGATCCTCGATAAATTCAAATGGCAGATTGGTGATGGTAAGATTAAACAAATATTAGCCTGGTTTGATAGGATAAATATGTATTATTAAAATCAGATTACACATCAATGATTTTCGCCATTCTGAAATCGTCTCTAATTCAAATAATTGAATTTCTGGTCCGCGGAAGGCACAGGCATAATTATATTACACTTGAAATTTGGTTATTGAATTAATTTAATTTTGCAGGTTGCAGCAAATATGATAATATTAAATTCAACTGACTGTATTGCTTTGGGAGTTTGAAAACCTTAATTATTATCATTTATATAGTCACTCGTTGCAAAATAATTTGAGAAGTAATTTAAAGTGCAAAACAGTTGTTTCAAAAAAGCAATCTAAAGGATTATAAATTTGGTAAGCAATGTATCAAACGACCCTTCCACTTTTTTTAATTACTTTAAAATAAATAACACCAAGAATGATTTTTAAAAAATCCCCTTTTCAAATTAATTGTTATTGGCATTCATTTACCGTAATTTACGAATCTCTCACTTTTCCACGCAGCGAAAAATGTTTGATGTAAACGAAAAAATTTTTTTGAATGCAGTTTATTTTTTTTGAAAAATATTTTTTTGAATTAAAAAACTTTATACGAATCAAATCAAGTTGTTTTAAATTAAACAAAAACTTTGTTTAAAATAAACAGCATTTACAATTGTTTGATCCTATATTCCAGAGATAATATGTTTGAGTTTAACAAAGAATTTGTTTGATGTAAACAAATGTTGTGTAAATCAAATTGTATTCAAAAAAAAATGTTTTTCTCAGTACAATAGAACTAAAAAATGCATCTCCAGTCGTGAAATATTAGAAACAAAATAAAAATCGATGATGTTTAATTCAAAATAATGAAACAATTTGACGCTTTTTTAAGACTAGGATCAAACTGAATAATCACTTCCTTCCTAATTTTATCCTCCACGTCAAAATTGAAGTGCTGATAACCTGTAAATTAAAGCTCAGATGATAGAAGGGGGCTGAAAGTACGATCGATATATTCTGATAGCTTATCTACATAGCTGTTCAAGTCTTGACACAATTGAATGCCTATAATTCAAGATATGGTGAATTGAATAATTTTCCGAAATTCGTTTTTTCACAAGCTAAAATATTTCATGAGTAACTCATAATGAACTTTAAGAATAATTGTAAACAATTAGAAATAATAGAATTTATTTATTTAAAAATGATTAAAACTTGATGGGAATGATGACCATGATTTGTAAATGAAATATGATCCGTTATTGTATATTATTTCTTGGTTTATTACTATATTTTATATATAATATGTAACCGAACTGTAAGCATTATTATACCATTCTTGAATATAGACGCATTAAAAGAGTAATTTTTATGGTTTCCAAAGTTTTCTTCATTGAACTGCAACAGAAAGCTTACACAACACAAACTAGAATCCATACATTATCGGACTGTAAATTTTTTTTTCGTCGTTCCAAAATTGAAATTGTCATGCAGCAGGTGGAGTCCACGTTAAGTGATCACGGAAATTTTTTTTTCGGAATGGGATTTGACTGTAATTCAGGATATATGCTAACTTGATGGTTTCCCAAAAAATGCCCTTTTTTATTTATTTTTTTTTTGTCAGAGGAAGGTATAAGTGTGATATACAAGCCCTCAAATTATTTTTAATGGGGTTGCCACGGGTTTTCGAGAAAAACATTCAAACGTCAGGTCTTTTATGGCGCGGCGCGGCTCAGTAGGGCAAATTAAAGTGTCTTTGGACAAATTAATTGTCAAACCACAATTATTTTCATCATGTTGAAATTTAAAAAAAAAATAAAAATTATTAAAATTCTGCATAGATCGTCTATATCCGAATTTTTAAAAGAGGGTTTCAATACTTCTTTATTTCATAAAAAAATGACAATAACCAAAATTTTTGATTTTTAAAGAATACCGTTCGTTATTGAATGTTTAGATTCATTCAAAAAGATCTAGAATCATTGACACAACAATTTAGAAATGTTTTTTAGTAGAACTGTAGAAGTTTGAGAATTTGTTGAATTTGTTATAAACAAATAAGTGGATGAAAATAATTTCGTGAGCATTAGCAATGTTTGGTCACTTAATTTCAGCTAAATTGTTACAATGTATAGACAAAAGGGGTTTGTGAGTTGGTTTAATGTAAATTAATAAAATTTTTTTTATATAGTGAACGAATTTATAAACAATTATTATCCGTTCCCGATATTTGTGAGAAAATAAATACCATTTTGTTATGTAAACGATCCTAAATTATCCTGTTATTATGGTTTAATAATTATGTAAACAAACTTATTCAACAAATCAGCTTTTTGGCTATATTTCAAAATATGGAGTTTATTTTTTCAAAATAATTAACTCAAATAACAATTTTAACCGTTGTTAGTACTCTTGAGCATTATTTACCAAAAATTTGCTATCATTAACATTATAATGATTACTAAAGCAAGTAACGTTTGCACCCAAATAATAATCATCAATATTAAGGCAAATAATCAATTGATACGACGAATCTTGCGCGTTTCACGAGCTTATCTAATAATAAAAAATAATAATTTGTTTACTACATAACAAATTATTTAATAATTTTCATCAATCTAAAGATACTTCATTTAAAAAAAATTTGTCCAAAACCTCATAGTCCCATATCTCCGACATTTTTTCGAACTTTCGAAAAATATTTGGTGGGATTTTTTTTCACTACCAAGCAATCATATATCCTAAATTACAGCCAAATCCCATTTTGACACGAAAAATGCCGTTATCAGTTGACGTGGACTCCGCCAGCAATAAATTTTATGATTTTGTTGAACAGATGATTCAGACCTTTCTATCTTTTTGGACTTTTGATTTTTCATTTGGGCGATGAAAAATTCAAAAACTCTAAATTTTATATCTTCAAATATGCATTTTTTTATTATAAACTGTTAAAATTCAACAATAATTTTAAATAGTTATTCAAAAATTGAGAAGTTTTCAGTTGACACAATTGTAAACTGAAAGTTAAAAATTAGGAGACATTCTTTATTCGAAGTTTTAAAAGTACCTTTACAAATCATTTCTGAATTGCGCTCTCAATTTCACACTCCTTCAACAATAAATAACTTGAAAATCAAAACCCTTCCATAAATTAGGGAATAAAATTAAAACTTGCATGATTGGATGGACAATTCGTATCTCTAAAAATGTATAAGAGTCGTTTTAAAAAAATTTAAGACTTTTGGACTGAAGCATTCAAATTTAATAAGAATGTCTTAATAAAACATAAATAGATTATAACAAGTTTTTTCATTTTTTTGAGACTGCCTCAAAAAGAGTTTTTCAAATTTAATACAAATTATGAGTAAAATTGATAGTTATAAAATGATATTGTAAATAATTATAAATATATCAAATTATAATACATTATTTTGCAATTTTATTTGCCTATTTTATTGTTAGTTAACATAACTTTGTATTTTCAGATTCCCATATTCATTAATCATGAATAAGTTGCAATCCAAATGTTTTTACAAAAATTAAATCACAAGAAACTTTGCCAGTTCAAATTAATTAAAAGTTGACATATTATTATTATAATACTTCATAGAAAAAGTAGCGAAAAAACCTCGAATTTAATGAAATTTTTCAATTAATGGTATTTTCATTGAAAGTTGTATCATTCTATATCTGATTCCACAAATAAGCTATTCAGAAAAATACTTCCTCCAAAGTTCAAATAACACACTTTCACATATTTTGCTTCTCATAATGCCACTTCTCTTATTCCTTAGTTAAATAAACCATTTCTGCAAAGTTCGTTCATGTCAGAATGGGTGCATAACTTTATTGTAATTAGTGTGGATGCTTGTCAGCACCATCTGTCTCGCGAATTTGCAGAAACACAACTGACTGCGGTTTTGGCCTTGGTATAATGAAACGTGTTTTATAATTATTATAATATTTAATGATAATTGAGGGACACAAACATATTTTACAGTCACGATAATCTTGAAAATAGACTAAAAAAATCAATAAAGAAAACTGCAAAATGAAAAGCCACTCACGAAAAAAAGCTGAACTAAGCTTTGCTGCCTTTGTATAATCTTACATTGTTAGAAATACAAAAAAATGTTATTTTTGAAAATTTTGTGTTTGTAATTGTACACATTTAGGACGACACAAACGTTCCTTGGACCGTCCATAAATTAAAGATACGATTGTAAACAGCTATTTGTCTGCGCAATCTAGTGCTAACTAAAGCATTTTGTAAATTAAATGTTAATATAATATAAAATATAAATATAAAAAAAAAATTGATAGCAGTTCGAACTCGAAAGTTCATTGCCTCACTAACCGATCCGGGTAGTGTTTCTAGGCGGATATTTACTAACAGTGTGGGCCCACCACACCCACGGCGGGCCAACAGCACGCAGTATTCCCGAACGGTCGCCCATCCAAGTACTAACCGCGCCGAACACTGCTTAACTTCAGTGATCTTACGAGAACTGGTGTTTTCAGCGTGGTATCACCGTTGGCGATAATATTATATATAAAAAATATGAATATAATATAAATAAATATAAATATGATAAATGAATAAACAAAAACGGGGTCATCCACGAATTACGTAAGGTGTTTTTCTGACATTTTCAGCCCTCCCTCTCCCCGTGTGAGATACCAAGAGATTTTCTCGGGCGCCCCCCCCCCTCTATTCATTACAGGCTTTACAGTTCTTCCCCTTTTTCTAGTTTTTTCCACATAAATGCGAACTGAATTAATATAACCCAATAACAAAACATAACTATTATCAGTTGAAAGTTTATTCGTTTGGCTTGACAAGTATACTATTAAATTTTTTGTTATGAATTCATCTTTTTTTATTCAAAATTTAAGTATTTTGTTGAAAGTCGTCCTTTTTGGTTAAAAATGAAGCTGTTTTGTTGTAAATTTGTCATTGCGGTTAATCAATTCATCCCTCTTTGTCAAAATTCCGTATCTTTCGGTTAAAAATACCACTGTCTGGATAAAAATGAATCTGTTTTGGTTGAAAATTCACATCTTTGCGTTGAGAATTTAACTATTTAGTAAAAAATTGGCATTCTCGGCTCGAAAAATTAACTATTTGTTCAAAAATTGAACTACTTTGTTAAAAATCAATTCCATTCTTGGTTGCAATTTTAACTTTTTGAGTTGATACATTAATTATTTGGTTGGAGATTTATATATTTTGTTAAAAATGTGTTCCTTTTAGTATAAAATTAATCCCCTTAATTCTAAATTCAACTATTTTTGTTCAAAAATTTATGTTTTTCTTGGAAATTCGTTTTTTTTTTGGCAGAAAATTAATTTTTGTGGTTGAAAATTCAACTATTTGGTTAAAACTTTAATTGTTTTGCTGAGAATTCGTCTTTTTTTAGTAGAAAATTTATTTTCTTGCTTGAAGATTCATAATTTTTATTGATAATTCATCTCTTTGGTTGAAAATTAAACTACTTCATTTTTTAGATAAAAATTTAACTTTTTGTTTGTAAATTCAATTGTTCAATTGTGAATAAACTCTTTCATTGAAAATTCAACTGTTTTTTAAAAAAGTCGCCTTTTAGGCTTGAAAATTCATAAATCGGTAGCAAATTCGACTGTTTTATAAAAAAATATATTTTTTTTTTCATTGAAAATTAATTTTTTTCATGAAAATTGAAATATTCTATTTTCGGCTGAATGATCTTTTTTAGATTAAAAATTCAACTATTTGGTTGAAAATGTATGTAATTTGTTGCAAATTCGTTTTTTTTGCAGAAAATGAATCTTCTTGGTTAAAAATTCAACTATTTGGTTAAAGATTGATGTATTTTGTTGGGAATTCATCTTTTATGGTTGAAAATTATATTCTCGGTTGAAAATTCATCGTTTTCGTCAAAAATTTAATTATTTTGTTTAAAACTCAACTATTTTGTAGGAATTCAATCTTTTTGTTCAAAAATACAACTGTTTGGTTGAAAATGAATCTTTTTTGGTTGAGGATTCAACTATTTTTTGGAAAATTCGTCTTTTTGGTTTAATTCAACTTTTTTTACTTCAAAATAAAAATCTTTTCTTAGTTAAAATATCAAGTTGCATAAAAAAAAGCTTTACGTGATATATGCACGGTCTCTTAGTGTCCTTTATTTAATTTCCCAAATTTTCAACACGACATCTCATTTCGTGTGTGGATGTGAGTTGTATGAAAAAATATATCGGTAAATTAAAAATCATGTAAGTATTGCATGGCCCTACAAAAACCCATGTGCCTAAGCGAATAATTATTTCAAGAAAATACTTAGTAATTTAAGGTATTAAATAACAAGTTTTTTATACAGCTTTTTGCAGCATACAAAATAATATCGAACGTTTTGCTGTTGTCGACGTCAACGTAAAGTTATCAGGAACCTGCTTCTCTGCTTTGTCACTTTAAAAGTAATTAAGACTCTTTTATTTTCTCTCGCAAGCAACAGATTTCTCTCAGTCTTTCCTTTGCATATCGTTTCTTGCCTCGCGACAAGAATTTTCCATTTGAGATTCAAAAGGGACGTCTTTCAGCAAACTATAGGAATGCCCCGGGCTCAAGTTTCGCGACTTGAGAAAGAAGTACAGCTTCATTTTATTTTCTCCAAGTTTTTCACTATATCAACTACGAATTCTTAAGTTCAGAGATATTTTAATTTTTAACAGGTACATTCGCTTAAAACAGAGAAAATATGGTGATTTTTCACGGAAATAGGGGAATAATATAGGAGTGAATTCTTTTAAATAAAATTAATGTAGATAGCATATTTAATTCAATACGAAAAACTTCAAATTTTTAAGATTTAAAGACGAAATATATTACATTTTCAACTAAATAGTTGAATTTTCAACCGAAAAAGATTTTCTACCAAAAGAGATGAATTTTCAACCCAAAAAGACGAATTTTTAATTGAGAAAACTAAACTTTAACCAAACATATGCATTGGTCACAAAATAATTCAACTTTAAAGCAAAATAGACAATTTTTAAACAAAATAATTAGTTATTTTTTAAAATTAACTTAAAAAATATAAATTGTAACCTGTTTAATTCAAACAAAAAAGACAAATTTTTAACCCAATCGCTGAATCCTCAATCAAAAAGATGAATTTTCAACACAAAAGTTTATTTTTCTAACCAAAATTATACATTTTCAACAAGTTACATAAATTTTCTACAAAATATTAGAATTTTATACATATAAAGGATAAATTTCCCACCAAAAATGGGATAGCCAAATTTTCAGACAAAAAAGAAATTAATTTTTCAACAGCAAATAACTAATTTTTAACAAAAAAGTTGAATTTCTAGCCGAAGATATGAATATAAAAAAAATGAATTAGAAAAAATTATTTTTCGAAAAAAGTAGTTCAGATTTCAGCCGAGTACTTGAATTTTCAACCAAAAATGCAATAGTTAATTTTTTAAATACAAATTTATTTTTAACAAAACAGTTGGATCCTTATCCAAATAGATCAATTTTCAATAAGAAAATATGTATTTAAAACAAACAGTGGAATTTTGAACTAAAAAAAATTGTTTGAATCAAAAGTGGAAATGCCAAATTATCAGTTAAAAAATTAATTAAAAAAAAAGAATTTTTATCTAGTTTAATCCAACGAATTAAGACAAATTTTTAACCAAATAGTTGAATTCTCATCCAAAAAGATTATATTTCTAACTGAAAAGTTGAAATTTAAACAATATAAAAGAATTTTCTACAAACAGTTGAATTTTCCGTTCATGAAGGATAAATTCCAACTGAAAATGGAATAGTTAATTTTTTGTAATAAAAATTACTTTAAAAAAAATGATTTCATTCTTAACCAAATGAATGAATTTAAATAGAAAAAAAGATGAATTTTATACCAAATAGTTGATTTTTTACTGAAATTATATATATTTTAAACCAAAAATGGAAACGCCAAATTTTCAACAACAACAAAAAAAGAATTCTCAATCAGTTAGAAAAAATTTTAATAAAACAGACGAATTTGTAACCAAATAGTTGATTTCTTAAAAAAAAAGTTGAATTTCCAACCAAAGAGATAAATCTAAAAAAATGAATTTTTAACGAAAAGGATAAATTATAACCAAAATAGTGGAATTTTGGAACAAAAATTTGAATTTTAAAAAAATAGTTAATTTTCGATCAAATAGTTTAATTTTTAAGCCAAAAAGATGAGTTCTCTACAAAATGTTCAATTTTCAACCAAAACAAAAAATGAATTTTAGGAAAAGTAGGTTTACTTTTAACCAAAAAAGATGAAGTTTGATTTTTAACTAGGAAATATCACTTTTCAATTAAAAATAAGAATTTTCAAATAAAAATACATTAGTTAGTTTTCTAGTCTAAAAATTTAATTCTCAACCAAAAAAATACGACTTCTCAACAAAATAGTTCAATTTTCGACCAAAGAGATGAATTTGAAAAAAAGTCTTCAACAAAAGAGTTGAACATGCAACAAAAATATTATTTTTGAACCAAGAAGATTAATTTTATAAAAATGGAATATTTAATCTTCGACCAAAGAGATAAATTTTGAAGAAAGTAGTTCAATTTTTAATTAGTAGTTGAATTTTTGACCTAGAAAGATGACTTTTCCATCATAAAAGATGAATTTTCTACCAAAAGATAAATTTTCAATCCAAAATGGCGAGTTTTCAACAAAAAAGTTCATTCCTAACCAAGAAAGATGACATTTCAACCATAAAAGAATTTTTAACCAAATAGTAGATTTCTGAACTAAAAAAATAAATTTTCAGCACAAAAGATTATTTTTCTAACCAAAAACAATTTTTTTCAACAAAATACATTCATTTTCTACAAAATAGTTCAATTTTCTACAAAATAGTTCAATTTTTCGCACTTGTAAAGGATAAATTTCCAACCAAAAATGGAATTGTTAAACTTTAAAGCACTAAAGGAATTAATTTTGTAACAAAAAAATAAATAATTTTCAACAAAAAGTTGAATTTCAAGCCAAAGGTATGAATTAAAAAAAAATGAATTTTCAAAAAAGTAGTTCAACTTTCAAGCAAGTAGTTGAATTTTTGACCAAATAGTTTAATTTTCAACAAAATAATTAAATTTTCAACCAAATATAAGAATTCTTAACTAAACGAGATGAATGTTATTGTAATTTAGTTTATCATGGCCTGTTAGAGAAGAATGATACTCTAATATTTTGTGGCAATTTAGAATTACTGAAATTAGTTTTCTAGCTGATGCAATAAGTCAAAGTTTCTTTGGCTCGCTCACTAATAAGTAATTAACGGCTAAGGTTTTAGCTTTACTTAGAGAAACAATTTTCAATAATGTTAGTGGAATCTGTAGCACATCAAGCAAGTAATTAAGCTCAGTATTAGCAAGTAAGTAGAATACATTATTAATGAAATTATGAAATTTATAGGTCATTGAAAAAATTATTACTGAGATATAAAATTTTTTATTTATAGGTCATGAATAAAATCTCAATAATTTTTCAATTTTCAGAATAAAATTTCAAAGTTAAATGATAGACGTTTTCAAACCTTTCTCACTTTTTTTTTTAAATTATCAATATTAAATGAAAAAAAAACTAACGTTATGGTGCCATGTCAATCAATAAAAACTAGGAGTTCTTACGAATTGCTTTAATAAAGCTCTTTAGTAGGGTCGGCCGAAAAAATTCACATTGATTAAATTCATTGGTATAATAGCACTGAAAAGTTTCTTTGTGGTATTATGAATATAATATATATATATATATATATATATATATATAATATAATTGAAAATTCTCAATTTTTTAATTCTTTTAATTTTTTGTGTTTAGGCACATTGTTTTCAATTTTCCGGTAAAGTTTATGAAAGTGAATAACCTTAAATGGGAAAAAGGCATAAAAACATTTTTTCATCGAAATATAATATTGAAAAAAATGACGAAAAATCCAATTTTGTTAATTTGTACATAAAAAATACATATTTTTCGTCTTTTTATTGTTTGATGCTTTATTTAATACACTAAAGAAATACTTAAATATTTTAAAGTTTCAAACAAAACTTTTTCACGGATCCTGAAACATGAGCCATTTTCACTTGACTTGTAACTAAAGGTGCTAAAAATGTTTTTATTATTGTTGTTATGTTTTTCAAATAAATTATATATCTATGACATAATAACTTTTGACGGTATAGATTATACGTGGCTATTACGCCTTCGGCTCGCACACTCGCCTGCGGCTCGTCAATAAAGTCCCTCTCTACCCCCTTGGTGCAACCCCTTGATCCTTCTGAAACTTTTATTTTTATTTTTGTGATATTTACTTTTCAATCGTTTTTAATGTACTCAATGGTGCATGAGAAAATTGTTTCGAAGTCAGATTAAATTTGAAAGTTTTCAGCTGGAGAAGGATCGTCGCTTAAGAGCACTTTTATAGTTAAATTGAGCCAGGAAATGCATTAGCAATTAAGTTTCAAGACTGCAGGTAGCGGTTTCAAACGTAGCTGGTTAAATGTTCGAATGTACATTAAACGGAAAATTTCAAAAGTTGCTTTGGAAACGAGATTCGCTTACGCTATGTAGCTTTCACTAATCTAATGCTTGAGAAGATCCACTTAATTTTTCTCGAGCACGAATTTTATATACATTTATCAAATGAGCTGAAATTATACTCGGAAGTTATAATTAATTAACTAAGATTAATAGAAGTATAATCTGTACATAATTCAACCAATATCCCTGTTTATGAAAGTAGAAAATAAGGATAACAATATCAACTTACTAACTTAATTTTGAAATGCACTGAAAAAATGTTATTGAATCAAAACTGCGAAATTTTTCGCTCCTTCAATAGCAAACACTTTTGATAAATAGGCTCAATAGTGATGTTATGAATACGAAAGTATAATCGTTTGAATCAATAGTATCTGCTTTTGAACGAGCGCAAAAGTTTATAATTTTGATTCAATTCCATTTTTTGTCATTCTGGTTTATTAAATATACGTTATGACATTTTTTCTGCAATTTTCTACCGTGAATGTGAAAAATATATATGGTTCGATCGTAATTCAAGTGTAATTTTAACTCGATCGATTTAATGTGGTCGTAAGTCACGAAGGTACTATCACACGAAATAATGCCGATTCTGATTCTGATAAGATATAAGTCATTTGCATAATATATGGATATGTTTATATAAAGGATAGTAAATAATGATATAAATGAGGCCACAGCTGGGTGCACTGAAATTTCGGTACGATTAGCCGGATTTTTTTGCTGAGAATAATGGTTATGTATAAATTTGTATAAATATATGTGTCAAATATTCCAACTTTTCTTGAATTTATTACCATTTTGACAAAATTTTATTGATTTTAGGAATAATAAAAATATTTCAAAAAAGAAAATTATTCTAGCAATCAACAGAATTTTTCAAATGCCATGGCATATGCGTTTGTGGGCTCGTGGATAAGTAAGCGGTCGTTCAAAAACTACGTCACGCATGCAAACATAATATTAAATTGAATAAGAATTCCAAACAGGGGAAATAGGCTGATTTTTCGCGAAAATAGGGTAATAAATTCTTTTAATGAACAACCAAATCGTTTAACTTTCAAGCAAATGGGGCAAATTTTCAACAAAAGAGTTGCATTTTTAACTTACATAGATGAATTTTCAACCATTTGGTTTAATTTCTAAATGAAAAATATTATAAACTTCAACCAAAGATAGTTACATTTTTGAACAAATATTTGAATTTTCCAGCCAAAATGACGATTTTTTTAGAAAACAGTTGAATTTTCAATTCACAAGCACAAATTTTCTGTCCAAAAAGAAAAATGTTCAACAAAACAGTCAAATTTGCAACAAATCAATTAATTTTCAGGAAAATGAATAACTTTTTAACAAAGTAGGTCAACTTTCAACTAAACAGTTTAATTTTCAATGAAAAAAGATCAATTTCCAGCAAAAAATATGGTAGTTGACATTTCAAACAAGAAAATATTTGAATTTTGAATAAAAAAAATTGAATTTAAAGAAAATAGATGAACTCTTAACGAAAAATGCAATTGTTGATACAAACAAAACTGATTAATTATCAAGCTAAAAAGACGAATTTTCAACAAAACAATTACATTTTTAAGATAAAGAATTTAATTTTCTACGAAGGAGTTGAATGTTCACCCCCGAAAATATGAATTTTCAACAAAAAAGTTCATGTTCAACCAAACAGTTGAATTTTAAATTAAAAACGATCTTTCAACTAAAAATGGAATAGTTAAATTTTTAGTTGGCAAAATTTATTTTAAACCGTGAAGTAGTTCAACTTTTAACCAAGCAGTTAAATTTATCATGAATTTTCAACCAGTATTGGAATAGTCAAATTTTCAGTTAGAAAAATTAATTTCCAATCAATGAAGAACGAATTTTCAACAAAATGGTTCAATCTTCAACGATTAAAATTAATGTTTAACAAAGTAGTTTGATTTTTAAGCAAATAGCAGAATTTTTAACAAAAATGCATCAAACACATAACAGTTGACTTTTCGATAATAATAAACTTTTTCGGGACAGGGGCTTTCTGACAGGAATGAAATATCATATTGATGTTACCATATCTAAGCCTGATAGCATTTTCAGCTAGATTGGTCATTTAGGAAGAGGTTTATTTATTACATCAGAGATAACAAAAAAGTACCTTGTTTATATGAGACAAACTTTTATGATACTCAAAGTACAACAATGCTGATATATGTTGTGTAATTGTTCGCGTCTTCGAGACGCATTGATCGTCTTATTGCTGAAACTTTTATGACTCACCAGTACCGATTTAGGAAGTTTCAAAAAAATGTGTGCTTCTGTTTATATGAGAAAAACTTTGCCTCATATTAGCAATACTACAGTACTGTATCTGACATGTTTGTTCGCATTCTTAAGAAGCGTCAAATGATCTATTGACGTCCCTTCCGTGACTTCTTATCATCTAGAAAAACCGATTTGAAAATTTAAAACATAAAAATTGAAGAAACTTTCATGACCTACCATATACTACCAATATCGGTTCAAAATTGTTACAAAATTATTTGCCTTGTTCATAAGAGATTTTTTTTACGTTGGAAATAAAACAGTACTTTCTCGGATGAAATATTTCGCGTCTTCGAGACGCGTGAATTAGTCCATTGACGAACTTTCCACCACCATTCTTGATTAATCAATAGTGACTTAGAAAGGTAAACAAAAAAGTTACATTGTTTCTATGAAGAAAACCTTTTTTTTAATTTGTAACATTTTTTTGACAAAGTTATGAGTAATTGAATTTAAAAAATTGAGAACGCCAAATATAAAAAAAATGTCACAATTGTTGTTAAACGTGTGATGTTTTTTGACCAAATATAGGTATTTATCTTCTTCTTTCCGATTCTGATAGAATTTCTTGTCGTCTTTCTTAATCCATTGGCAAAATTTAAAAAAAAATGAAAAACTGACACAATTGTGGCACTTTTTCTGATAATATTCAAAGACTGTTTACCTAAAAAATTTACCGTTTTTTTCTTTAGGCTATTTTCTAAATTTGCCTTAGTGTAAAAAGTATATTTAATGATAGCCTGCCATGTGCCCGTACTTTGGAGAGAAGAGAGCATTCTTTTGTCAGAAAAACGAAAATTCACGTTTTTTGCCGAAGAGACATAAGATACAAAAAAGTCAAACAGAGAAAATTATTTTTTTAAAAAAGATCTAGAAAACTGTCTGTTGAGATTTTTTTCTATTTCGCGTTATTTTCCAGATTTTGCGAAAATATGTATAAAATCCTTTAAGATTTTGTTATCAACGGTACAATTTTATGGTCTGATGAAAAACCAAAAGGCTTATGTGACCTAAATGCGTTAGTATGTACTAAATCTTATTGATCAGCAGTAAAATGACTTTAATATTGGTGAATCTATTCGTTTTTTAGTAGCTAAGAGAATGACGTATAATAAAGTTCATTTATTTCATATTAAAATAGTAAAAAAATTGTTTAAACAAAAACAGATTGCGAAAAACGGAAAAATGTCTTTCTTTTTTAAAAAAATAACTCTGTATTATATTATATTTTGAAGAGATCCTTTTGTACCATAAAACTGTAATGGCCAATGCTTTATTCTCTTGACAAATTATAATTATTTTCGAGATTGCACTTGAAAGATTTAAAAAAATTAAAAAACGAATCAAGGAAAAAATCAGGAGAAAACGCGGTGGGGTTTTTGAGTTAATTGATTTTCAATATTTTCAGAAGAACCACCGCCAGTCTGTAAATTTTGAAATTTTTTGAAATTTTTGAACGGAGTTCAAAAGAGGACGAAAATTTCAATCAGAATTAGAATGAAGAAGAATAAATACCTATATTAGGTAAAGAAATATCACACTTTGAACAAAAATTTTGAACATTTATTGACGAATTCGAATGACAAATGATTCTGTGACATGAGCATGGACTGCCTGCCCGATTTGAAATGAATTCGGTCATGCATTCAAACCAAGTTTTGGTTTTATCTTCTTTTGGCTTTTCTCATATGAGCAATTCATAATTGGATATTATCTGCCTTGAGTAAATTTGCATCAACTTTCCCATTATTCCTCGAATTCATGAGCTTATATAACTTCCAGAGACTAGTAGGAAGATAAGTCTCTCCGCATTCTAATTTGCCTCTGCTATTTGCCTGTATTCATTTTGGTCTGTTTGCTAATCCGGTACACTCACTATTAATTTGAGCAGCAAGCGAACTGTCACTAGAAGGTAACTAGCAAAAGTTGTGAACTTGTAAGCTGAACCGTATCTGTCCTCATCGCTTGCAACTTGAATGAGCAGAGGTCGAGGGCGGAAATTTCTTTTGCCAGCTTATACTCGTATACTTGGCACTGGAGGCGAAAGTGGTACATATAAAGGTAATGCAGTCGAAAAGTTTGGATGTCTTGGACACAGCACTGCACCAAAATACATATCTCATCCCTAAAATTCAATTTAATTTAATTTAAAGAAATAGACGAATTCCGTCTCAAATTCTTATTCAAAATTTCAACAAAAGTCTAGACCATGGTGTCAGAATGATTTTTTATTTGGATATATCATTCTCGAGGGAAAATAAAGGGAAATTTTAATATTACTTGCGAACTATCAAAAAATGACTTTATTCCATCACGGCTCAAAATAAAGCTTTTGGCATGTAGAATTAATATAAGAAATGTTTGCTATGTTATATTTTTCTATCTTTGGTACCAGTTTCGTAAAGAGAAAAATCACATTTTTTTTAATTCAAGTCTACGCCGACGAAGCCATTACTTGAGGTCGCTTCCCGACCTCTTCTCGAGCTGAGAGGCGATTATGTAATTTAATTTTCATTTCACTTCTACGTGAATTTCAAATCCATCTCACTTCAGTTTTTTTTATCAAAATTCACAGCGGATTTCAATTTTTTTGGCAAAAAACTAAAGTAAGGTAAAACTGAAATTCACGTGAAAGTGAACTTAAACTAAAATGAAATTACATAACCGTCTCCCTGATTTTATTTTTCCGAATTGCCGTTGGAGCTAATTTTAATTTTTCTGAATTACCATTTGCCCTAATTATTATTTTTTCTATGAAATTTTCAAGATCATTTTCATTTTTCCAAATAGCCATTTGTATTGCCATTTGTATCTTCGTAACCACTTGTCATGATCTCCACTTCACTGAATCATCATGTAACAGACATTTCATTTTTGTTTGAAAATAATAGCACACAATTTAAGAAAAATTCTTCACAGGGATTGGAAATTGTCATAATATTACATTTCTATATGTCTTGCTCATTTTATATTTTGGCTAGAATTGGTGAACTCATTTTTGTTCAGGCACGTAAGAGCGATCATTCTTCCTGATTCACATCACAAGTTTCGGAGGGCCTTCTTGCATTACAGAAAGTAAAGTTTCTTTAGATCTGCAACCTGACGCTCAATCTCGGTAGTTTTCTGAACTCTGTTTTACTGGAAAGGGTGGTCAGGCGATCAAAACTTTGCTTGTTAGCTGCTTGAGAAAGTTCCAAATTAAAGAAAAACAGGTTACGTAGAAAATTGTGACTGAAATGCAAATCAGTGAAAAACATCAGTCCGAGAAGAGGCCGGCAAGGGACTTCAGGTTCAGGTAAGGGTTTCGTATAGGCGTAGGCTTACATTTTTTGAAACTGTCATTTTATTGGTAACTTTGATTTTATATCACAATTTGCCCCATCCCCGAAAAAAATCGGACTGAAAAAAGCATCCAGCATATGGGTCTAAATAACAAATTTTTTTTCATTTTGCTTCCTCATAGACGAAGCTTTGTAATAGTGACCCTTTCAAAAAATTTTCAATTCGTTCATTTCGAATGTTTTTGTTTTGTCGAAAGATATTGTAACATCATTTTTTAGAAACATGAGAAAGAAAGAAAAGCTTTTTGTGAGTTTTATGCGGACTTAATAACTTTTGTGACCAGGAAATTTTTTCCACAAAACCGAATTTCCTCATTTTTTTCGGAAACAACGTCAGATACGGAAGAATGTTAAGATAAAGGTTTGCAAGTCTAAAAAAAATTATATAATAAATATATATTGCTTTCTCGCGATATCTTGCATCGATTGCAAGAAAAATTCAAAAATTATATTTTTACACTACAAATTCTTCCGGCTTAAAAAATGATTGAGCCTACAAAAAGCTGATAGGATGCCTTTCCTTCTATTAGTAGAAACTTAAAAAAATTTTGAAAAAAATAAGAAAGGTGGTGTTTTTTGAAAATATTTTTCTCATGTTTCCAATTTTTAAGAAAAAATAAGAAAGATTTTCTGGCAAACCCAACTTTTTTATTTTTCCCATATATTTAAAGTTTCTGCTTAAATAAGGAAGATATACTATTAGTTTTATGTGGGCTCAATCATTTTTGAGGCCGGGAGAATTTTTTTTCTTAAAAGTATATATTTGGAATGTTTCTCTTAAACGATGAAAGATATCGGAAAAGAACAAGAGGGGTATGAAAGTACAAAAACAACAAGAAATTGGTAAAAATATAGGTTATATAGGTTTAAAAATTAGTTTCTCGCAAATCAGAAAAATACATATCGCCTAATTTCCTCTGAAAAGCCACAGATTTTCTGCCCGAGAGATTCTGCGACCTTAGGTGTAGAAACAGCCTGATTTGAAATGGGTTCAGTCAATTATATTTTCATGAATTATTCATTAGCATTTATTATATCTGGCGTAAGTAATTACAAATAAAAATTACTCTTGAAATATTTAAGAATGTTCAAAAATTAATTTTCAAAAAAAAAGGATGGATGGATTTTTCACTGAAATGATAAATCTCCAACAAAAGAATGATTTTTTTACAAAGCGGTTTAGCGTTCCATTTTTAACAAAAAAGTTAATCTTCTACCAAAATAGTTTAATTTTAAACCCAAAAAGAGTAATTATCAACAAAACAGTTAAATTTTTAACTAAAAAAGATTGCTTTTTAAGAAAATTGTTGAATTTGCAACCGAATAATAAAATTTTTAACTGAAAACGTAATCTTCAGGAGAAAGTAACTCAAAAAATAAATATAAATACAAGCCAAGTAAATTACCAGCATAAATATTATATTAGTGTGGCCGCAAACTTCATTTTTAAAGTTCCCTAACTTTTCCCTGACCAATTTTCCAATTGTTCCTTAGAATTTTCACATTATATTAATTTAATTAATCAAATTGAACAAATTCCTCACGAACATTCCCGGAACCTTCCATGGGAACCTTTTCTGATACGCGGATATTTACCTACTTTCGGGAATCTTCCTGGAACTTTCTTCGGAAATCTCGGAATCTTCCATTGGAATGTTCCAGGAATATTCAGGAAAAATTTGGTGCTATGCAAGCCCTATCCAAATAACAAACTTTTCTTAATTTCTCCTATTTGTCATATTTTTTGAACACTGATATAAAAAAAAGAAAACATAATGAATTTCATTTTTGATCTCAATCCGACATGCGGAGAGTTTCAATTTGCGTCATAAACGAAGAAATTCGAACTAAAAAAAAAGCATATTTTCCCCAAGGTGCTCTGTATTTTTCTACGCACGGCAGTGGACACTTTATTGGGCGAATACAAAACCTTAGTGTTGTAGATTCAATAGTTTTTTTATGGCAGGTAAGAGACAAAGAGACGATGGCAAAAGATAGGATTCCTACGAAATCCTAAAAACTGTCCAAAAAAACTCCTGTCTTATCCTTCAACTGCATTTTTGATCACTCTCACTAATTCATATTTGATTTTTCTATTTGAAATGTTTAAAATTATAATAAAATTTAAAATTGTTTAGAATAAATTGAATGAAAGCTAAAATTTTGTTCTTGAGGATATGTAGAGAAAATTTCCATTGTGGAGTAATAAATTTCCCGGTCTCAATTTATTCCTGACTTCTTGGGAACATGGGAGAAAAAGAGCTTGAATGTCGACACATGATGTAACGAAGAAAAATTGAATCCATGTCATGTTGAGGGCGAAAAAATGAAGCAAATATATACTATTTGAGTGAAATAACTCTTTAAACTAAAGATTTTTTAATGCAGAAATATACTTTTAGATTTCAGAATTTCTAGACACTAATGTTTTTTGCCAGTTTAAGAACTATCTATTTCTTATAATTTTCAAGATATGAGTTTTGAGTTGTATTTACGGGTTTCAAAGCAATTTTAATTATAGCAAAATTTTGTCTGTGTTATTCACGAAACTTAACGAAATAGTCATTTCCGTTGCAAGTTTCCAAAATAAACACAAATGGCCTTTCCGTACAGTTTATTTTAATTTGTCTAACTGTAATATTGTATGCATGCATTTTAATTACAGTGTGCATATCTAGAAATAATATTTCTTGATAATTATTCAACATGACAACTGAACATCAATATTATCTGATTGCCTTACTTGGAAGTAGTGATAGACATTATTAGTCAGCCAAGGCGAAAATCGTCCAGAATATTCTAAATGAAAGTTAATTCATTGATTGTGTGAATTATTATATTTTTAAGGTTAGAATAATAGTGTATATTAGGCAACATATTGAGTAATTAAAAATATTGCACGAAGAGTAATTTTAAAAAGAGTATTCAGTATATTTGAATGAGCTGAATAAAAATATTATTTCTGAAGAATTTATTTAATCAAATAATTATGCTTGAGAATTTTATTTGTAACTTGAGACGTTTAAAAACGGATTAGGCTTGTAACGGGCAGATGCCATTACTGATAGTAACATATATATATGAGATAGGTGGTTACAGTCTGCGACGAATTCAATACGGCGATCCGGCAAAAGTCGCATGCACCCTGACGACACAGAACGACCCAAGGACGACCGCTATCTGCATTTTCCACGCAAGTGTCCCTGCAGTTTGTTGACACGCAGGGATACTTTTCAGGCTATTAACCAGTGAAAACTTTACACCTCTAAGAGCGCCGATAATCAAGACAATCAGCTTAACAGAATATTCCGTCGCAACTCCCTTATAAGGGCTCAATACCTCTCCCTCTTTTCCTTCTCCTTGGCTATGACGTTTTTGTCAGCTGGTGCCGAAAATTCGATAACGAACATGGTTCGTTTCTCGAAGACAAGGAGAACCATGTCAGGCTTCGAGTGCGTAACAGAAACAACTGTCGAGAATATGAAGTTCCAGTATATGCGGCACTCTTAGTGCTGCATTGTGCCTTTGAATGTGGGTTGTTCCCGCATGAGTTGGACAACTAGATAGTATGTGTCCTAGATGCTTGCGGTGTGCATGACACGCTCTGCAGCTATCATCGGGAATGTCTTGGCTCGAAATTTGGCGACGGAATACTAGAGTGGAAATGACGCCGTCTTGACATGCCTAAATGAAACCCTCCGTGCCCGACTTTAATCCGGGTTATTGAAGGAAAGCAAACGTTAGCTCATACGACATCGACTGATTTTCCACATTTCTTGGGAAGATGTTGTGCATCCTCTTGTCGAGGAGCTGTTCGCGTAAGTTTTTCTCCTGTGCTTTCTTAATTCGGACCTTCAGGAGTGAGTACTCAAGATGGAACAGATTTGATGCATTTTGCTCACCCCTAATATTGAAGTCAAGGCCGAGTATTTCAGCAGCCTCCCCCGCAGCTAGGGAAAGGAATTCGTTCATCCTTGTAGAACACCGCATGTATGAATAAGGCTGTATACTCTGAGAGGTCACCCGGTATCTCAGGGTCACCGTTTGAGACACCACACCCAGGTGCCATTCAGTTTTCGGCACGGTTGTTACGCCTCCGCTTAGGGGTTATTCCTTCGGAACCATCCCTGGACAATTGTCCGCGACTGCTTATTAATTATTGTAACCATATTCAGCAGCAACCATTGGTCAAGGGACCCTCTATCCGCAACCCGAGGACGTGTTCAGTGGCTTTGTCATAGGCCCTTCAGTTCGATTCCCAAGGAATCAAACCTGGAACTGAATGGCGATAAATATTAATCGTAGTCCCCTACCTTTAACCTTCATGACACATCCACTACCCCTGGGTTGTGTGCAACCCAGTGTCCTGAAAATGGCGTTGCCGTTCAAAAAACCTCCCTAGTAGCAAGATAACTGCAGACTGGCGCAAGCTGGGCGCCAGAAAAAGAAGAATCTGTTTGCAGCCTGGCGCCCGGCTGATTCCGCTTTGGTGTGCCGTTCTGGTACCAGAGATCCTGGCCCAGACTGGTCATGATATACACCAGACAAAATTAAAATAACGTAAAATGGTACTAAACAGGTTTCTGTAATAGTTTTACTCTATATTTGAGCCCTTTCTGGGAGAATATTCTGCGGAGACGTCACAACATTAGACACATTGAAATATTAAAAACATAACCTGTTGTCGTATAAGCTTGCATGCTTGCATGTTTGGTCATACTTGTGAATCGTTCAAATTTCCGATTGCTAGATTTAAAATTTCATTATTTATATCCAACATTAATTACTAGTGTTTAAACTAAATACCGGAATCTGGTTCCTTTATTCACCAGATTCTGTTTTTCGTCTGGTCTGATCATTTCTCCCGCCAGTCTGGTCAACTATAGGGAGCAGATGCTGAGACAGACTCTGGCGTCTGTCATACAAGGCAGACGTTGCTACTAGGACTCCATTTCGGGCTTGAAATGAATGAAGGAGTATCAAATAAAAGAAAAAAATTCATGAACTATTGTCACCTAAACCACGGATATCTCAAAATAGTCAAGATCTCAATTTATAGACCAGAATCACTCCACAAAAATTCAACGCCACTTTACTGTTCATCGCACTCCATTCTCGATTCGCTTTATGATGCTTTTGACAAGCAAGAGGGACATATGGCTCTTTCGTGCTCTCCAAAAATGCCTTTTTGCAAATATAGCAGTTGATATAGCTGTTTTAGTCCTTCTTCCAGGGGCAGAAAGCGCACCGACGTTTTGAAGCTGACTTGCTGGTAGGGTAATTGGCCATCTCCCCACTCCGCAACAAGTGCAGGAATTCGCAAGCGCAGAAATATACGCTCTGGGTTGTCCACAACCCGGTGGGTAGGGGACCAGGATTAAATCTTAGTCCATCAGAACTAATTTTTATTTTGAAATACGCTTAAAACCTTACTTGAAACGTACATGAATCTAGAATGTTTCAACGTTGTATTTTTTAGCTTCTAATGTGTCCCCTAAGGGTTTACATTTTTCTTGTATCTCTTCCCTATTCCTTTACACACACCCCACACAATTACTTGGTGGTGGGAAGGGGACCTACAGTTTAAGGTGGGTTCCGAACCACCAAGAGCAACAGCCTTAAGTACTTGGAGAACCTTTTTCTCTAGAGGTGTCGGTCCCACGACTCTCCGGAGATGAACAACTCCCTTGCTAGGCAAGTGTTCACCGCATGGGCCACCGAGGCTCTTCCAGAGTTCATGAGCATTTTCTTCTTCATTATGATTAATTAGCAAATATATTTGCTTCCTCATAGAGGACGAATTCATCAGTTTTTAAATTATTTAAAATAATAATGAAAATATTACTAAATACAATATTGGGGGGTATTATGAAGGGGCTTCCCACTCGACATAAAAATACAAAAATACAGTCAGGTGAATCAGTTGGTCTTGAATCAAAGAATCTTCTTTATTGTTACATCAACTTTCAATTTTGCCAATGAAAAACATGTACTGTGCAAAATATTTCGAAGCTTTTCATGTTTCAATCACGTAAGAAAAAGCTTTAAATTTTAAATTTTAAATTTATTATAAGGAATCATCGTAAAAGCATCAAACCTATTATGTCAAGAAATCTGTGATGTTTTTGTATCAACTTTGAATTATGTTCATAAAAAAAGCTTTACTACAAAAAACTCATTTTAAAAATATTATGAATGTCAATTACTTCCTTACTCTCCAGTCTGATGTATTGATACCTATTAGAGGTCCATAAATTCGTCTCAAATCAAGGAATATTTTCTATTCTTGCATTAACTTTGAATTATGTTAATAAAAAAGTTTAAATGTAAAAAAAAAGATTTTTCAAATATTACAAATGACCATACATTTCTTACTCTTTAATAAAGTGCATTAATATTAGAGGCTAATATTCTCGAATAAAGGATTTTTTTTATATCAACTTTGATTTGAATTAATTTACGGAACGCCAATAAAAAAAGTTTTACTATAAAATTGATTTTTCAAATATTATAAAAGACCATAACTTTCTTAATTTTTAATCAAATGGATTAGTATTATAGGTCCATCAATTCGGCTCGAGTCGAGGAATCTTATGTTTTAACATCAACTTTGAATTATGTGAATGAAAAAAGTTCAACATTAAAAAACTCATTAAAAACATGTTATAGAAGTCAATAACTTCCTTAATCATGAAAAAGGGTATCAATATTAGAGCTCCATCAGATGGTCTTGAATCAAGAACTCTGTTCTATTCTTGCATCAAGTTTTAATTATGTTAATAAAAAAAGTTAGAATGTAAAAAACAGATTCTTCAAATTATAATTTTTTTAGTGAGGAACGTTTAATTAAACAAATGAATTTCTTTTCGAAATTGTCAACATTACAAAGTTTGTTCTACGAGGAAGCAACAATGCATTTTTTCGTCCATAGTTGTTCTGTACACCTAGAGAAACAGTTGTCTTGAAACAAAAGCATAGTCCTCTTGCCTGTTTTGTTTTGAACCACTTGAATCTCTTTTTTACACCAACAGAATTATGTGGCTGCTAGATATGGTGAATATTGTGGCAAAAGGATAATATTTGCTGCAAAAAGATTCTTTTTTGAACAAATGAAATTCCTTTGAACTTTAAATGTAAAAATTATGAATGGACTATATCTTTATTTATTTCTTTAATTAATTGAGCTTTTTAAGTGGGTGGATCTCCGCATGAATTTCTAAAAAAAAAATTATTTGCGATTTGCTTTGAAAAATGTAGGTCAAATTGTTCGTTTCTAAGGCCTTATTTGTACGGAAAGTAGAAGTAACAATATTTTTATTTCAAAAAGTTATATACTCATGACCATAAAGCATAGTTTTCTAGCTCAGTTATAAACTTCAAATAAAAAATTTTCCAATGTTAATACCTGGTAATAAAATTAAAAACTGACTAGCAAGGCTTTTACTATGAATTTTTTAAAGATTTATAGAGAAATTGTTCTGAAATTTTTAATATTTGAATTTGAATTCAACTGTTTTAGAATTGTGCATTCTATACTATAATTTTAATTTTAAATTATATGGAAATTTTAAAGATAATAAATACATATATTGTTAGTAGGTAGATATCATAGCATGTAATATCATGTTACATTCAAAGTAATTGGATCAAAATTTTGAATGTTGTGAACCTTGAAATTTTAATTATTCTCAAATCTTTGAAAATGGTGTAAAATGATATCTAAAGTGTAACATTGATAATATAATTATAAAATCAACGATAAAGCATTTCCATGCCAGGAGAACAACTTGATGTTGAATACAATTTCATAAGATGTCCAATTGATGTATACCAATACACTGTCATATTGACGGAAATATAGGTTCAAGGTGGACATAATAAATTGATGGTATAAATATTTTCTTCTTCTAGGGGAAAACATGTAGAGGCTTATAACTAACAACTGTGAAATTTCAATTGAAAACGCTAGGAGAAGCAATATCGCATTTTGAAAACAATGGATCTAATTTCATGATAATTTGAACGTATAAATGTGATATATTTTCCGTCCCCTTGAAAAATATTCGTTATATGCTATATGATATTGTTATATATTATATGATAGATGTGCGCCTGTATAGATATTAGATATACAGAAACTTTCGAAATAGTGGTGACTGGTGAGAACTTCAATGTTAGTACACTACTGCAAAGTATAGATATATGTAGTTTTGCAGCTGAGTTTTGCAGCTGCAAGAAGTTCGTTGTACCGACCGAGCAGTGGGCTTAGTGAATTAGCATGAATAGTGTGCTTTTAGTGCATTGAAATAATAAAGAGGATGCAATACGTACCATTATGGTAAGGGGAGAGGATTTTTCATGTTTAAATCATTGAAAGGACGACTAAATGTTACATTCACGGACAGGAAATCAAAAACTATTGTCATAACTCATGAAAGGAATGCATGTCTGCCGCAGAATCTCAATTTCGCGCATGTTTCCCGCACTCTACTGCACAACTAGTGCGGTTCCGCAAGCACTCGATGTTAGGTGTTGTATAGCTACGGTGGTGCATTGCTATGTAAGCGTACGGGTGGCAAAATACATGTTTAGTGTTAGAGCCTTACAGCCATCATTTTTTCAAGAAATTCATTTTTCATGACAGAAACTCAGAATCATCAGAAGACCCTGATGTGTATTTAAAATTTTATTTATTATTTTTTTGTCTCATTATTTATTACAATAAGTTTTATTTTGTACTAACAGAAATTTACCCGGCTTTGTCCACATGGTAAAAAATGTCTGCTTGAAACTTCCAATATATTACATTGTAGTTTTCAAACGCTAGTTTTGTAATGTTGCCTTTCATACATTGCAATTTTATCTCAAATGTATTGCAATTTTACAATACCATAGTTAAAACAATTTTCGAAAATTTGTGTTACCAGTAAACAGCGATACTGTGACTTTTCTTAGTAAAAATATAAAAAATGACGATTTTCGGGTTAAATTTATTTGCGATTAAAAAATTTGGAAATTGTATCTCTATTACAAAAAAGCAATAATTTTCAATTATTTATGGACGTCAGGAACTCAAGTAAAAAATCGGTTTTAATTTTTTTTCTGATAACTCCAATAAAAATCCTAAATAATTTTGCTAATATTTTTTTATTAATTTGTTGTTACGATTTAAAAAATTAATTTGAAGATGCAGATTATTATTCGCCTTGTTTGCTTTTTGAGGCAGCACTTAGAATTATCTGATTATTATCTCTACAACTTATATTTTGAAAGAATCCAAAAATATTTTCATTTGACAAAAAAAGTCTTGTTTGGACCACCCTAGTCCATATATAGGAAAAAAGTCTTGTTTTTAAAAACGGGGTATTGTTTTGAAACAAAAAAATCTGCCCTCTGCGCGGGCACATTCTCATGGCGCGCGGCTCGCTTTGCTCGCAAGTTTGAGCGCGCTTCGGGCGCGCGACTGCTGGTTATCTCGCTTCGCGCTCGATAATATATTTACATCGCGCTGCGTGCTCGGTCATTTTATTTCCCCCACATTTGTGCACAGACCTTTTAAAATTGAAGGCAAAAGCATCGACAACTGTAATTTGATTATTGTGAGTTCTCTTTTGTTAAAGCTCCTTTGGCTTTAACGAACACATTCTTATCACGTATCTCGTGCTTCACAATCGATTTTGTCCAAAATGTAAACTTTTCTCCATTAAGATCAAAACTTTTATATAATAT
>CAKNXH010002176.1:340105-425785 GCA_932178445.1 Andricus quercusramuli | reverse complement strand
ACAATTTCGTTTTTCGCAATTGCAGCGCCATCTATCGCGAATCAAAACAAATTTTCCGAATAAAACTTACGTATTTCGTAAAGGAGAATCTGAATCTGTGATAAAAAATTGGGGTTGTAATTTGAAATTACAAAGTTACCCCCACCCCTGCCTCCTGTGGGGGTGGGGGTGGGGTAAATTTTAACAAATCTCTTTTCCCCTCGAAAATAAAAAGTTTTTATTCCAGACATTTTTTCCGTAGGATGCGTATTTTTTGAGATATTTCAATGTCTCAAGTTAAAAAAAACACCCTGTATATACATAAGAGTATTCTATACAGATCAGTGCACATACCAGGAGTGAATACATAGTGGATTAAAAATATAAACATTATATAGTAGCCTAAATCATGTAATAGAACGCCTTAATTAATGCAATGAATTCACTGAGAGATTGACTGAATATATCAGTATCATATGATATTTTGTTTATTGAATTAAATAATCTACAAATAGATGATAACGTGGTGTGCTTTCCATAGTCAGTTCTATGGTCAGGTACACGAAATATTTCACGATCTGGTCGAAGAGATCTAGATGGTATTTTGAATGGAATTTGTTGCAATAATAGCGGGCAGTCTACGACATTATTTAGAATCTTGTATAGAAATATCTGTCCAGCTTGAAAACGTCTACATTCCAGGGATTCTAGATTCATCATTTCAGATACAGTTCGAAGGTAATCGGTCTCTCTCGTAATTCTGAGCTTAAACGCTAATACTCTCAAAAATCGATTCTGTATGGATTCAATTTTATCCTTGTATACATTTTGATACGGAGCCCAAATTAATGACGCATATTCTAAAATTGGACGCACTATTGATAAAAATAGAGTTTTTAATGTTGAGGTTCGGCGAAAATCTCTAGACACTCTGAGTATAAAACCTAACATTTTTGATGCTTTAAGAACTATACTATTAATGTGCGGTATAAATGTGAGAGCACAGTCAAAAATGATACCTAAATCGCTGATGCTTGACACCACCTGAAGGCGGGAACCATTTATGTTATATTGATAATTCAAAGTATCAGCCTTGCGGGAGAATGAGATAACAAAGCATTTACTTTCATTAAAAGACATATTATTTTCTCTACACCACTGACAAATATTGTCTATATCTTGTTGCAAGAGTTCTGCGTCGTTAATTGTTTTTATAACACAATAAAGTTTTAAATCATCAGCATAGAGTAAGAGTTTTGCAAAAGTTACAAGGCGAGTAATATCATTCATAAAAATTATAAACAATATGGGACCCAGATGTGATCCTTGAGGTACTCCAGAGCTAGGGAAGAATTCTTTAGATAAAAACTCATTAATTTTCACGAATTGGTTCCTATCCTTGAGGTAGCTGCCAAACCATCTTAACAGTGGGCCAGTGATCCCATAAGCTTTTAGTTTACTTAAAAGTAAATCGTGATCAACACGGTCAAACGCCTTTTGCAGATCAGTGTAAATAGAATCTACTTTAAAACCAGATTCCATATAAGTAATATATTCTTTGTAAATTGTAAGATTAGTAAGTGTAGATCTCTTCGGGCGAAAACCGTGTTGTTCATCAACCAGTACATGTTTGAGAGAATTCTGTAAAACATCAGCGATTATGTTACCCAGAATTTTGGCAGCAACATTCAGAATTGAGATAGGTCTGTAATTAGTAATGTTTTGTCTGGGGCCAGACTTGTATATTGGAGTTAATACAGCGACCTTCCAGCGCTTCGGGAACACACCTGTGCACAGAGACTGATTATAAATAACACTCAAAGGTTCAGAGAGAACTGAACAGCAATTAATATAGAAAACCGGAGGTATTCCATCGGAACCTGCACCTTTGTTTGGGTTCAGATTCTTCATTTTTTCATAAACTAATTGTGGGAATATTTCTACAGTTGAAAGATTAACATTGTAATTGTGATTAGTCCGATAATCTATCGGATCATAATTTAAATGAACTGACTGAAAATAATCAGCAAAAGCATTTGCTATTTCTTTACAGTCTGTCGTTTCAACATTATTGTGAATTATGGTTGTTGGGGTGGCTGCTTTGTCTTGTCTTTGGTTCACGTAGTTCCAGAAAGTCCCTGTATTGTTCTCTATTTCATTCTCGATTTTATTTATATATTCAGAATGTAAAAAACTGTTCAGAGTATTACACCTATGTCTGAGTGAGCTAAAGATTTCATAATTTTTTCTAGTTTGACATTTTTTGTATTCTCTATGAGCTTCTTTCTTTAAACAAATTAGATTTTTTAATTCCCTGTTAAACCATCTTGGGTATGTAGAAGAGAAAACCTTTTTGATTGGGACGAATTTTTGTATTATAAAATTTAAATGATAATAGAGGTGTTCAACTGACGTTTCGATATTCTCATTTTGCAACTCTTCATTCCAGTTTACTTCGGCAAGATATTCTAGTATACGCGGATAATTTCCTTTTTCAAAATCATACTTTAAATAAACTTCTTTTTTAGTAGAGGAATCTTCATGTAATAGAAAATTTATTTCTAAAGGTGGATGAAAGTTGTCACAACGAGTCAGCGGATCAATTACAATTTGGACGCTAGAAGATATAATATTTGAAAATGCCAAGTCTAAAAGATTATTGTTGAGATTTTGAACATGATTTACTTGATTGAGGTTCAAAGAACCATAAGTTTCAGCTATAATTTCGGCCGCATTTAATTTTGCACCTCTAACAGAGGTCTGTTTGTCTATCGAAACACCCATATTATCATTTTGCCAACAAATTCCAGGTAAATTGTAATCACCTAAGAATAATAATTTTGCAATAGGATATGAACTGATTACCTCCTGAATTGTTGCAGTGTGTTTGGAAAAAGTGTCGATTGGTGAGGCCGGAGGTATATATATATATAGAACTTATCAAATAATCCCTATGATCGACATTAATTTTAACAAAGATTTGCTCCACTGAACTTTCTGATATAAAAACCTGAGTACTAGATATCGCTTTACTTACAGCTATCAAAACGCCACCGCCTCTTACGTATAAACTCGTGCTTGAGTTTCTATCTCTCCTATAGATGCAGTAATTATCGAGGCCTAATTCAGAATCACTGATGCCTTCATGGAGCCAAGTCTCTGTAAAAACTATAATGTCCCAAAAATTCGAAGACACAGCCGTAAAATTTCGAAGATCTTGCAGTTTCGTTCTCAAACCTCGAACATTCTGGTAATAAATAGAGATTTTAGCCAAAGACGATTTTAATTTTCTTGAAGAGGAGGTTTTACGTTTTTTGAAATTTTGGTATCCACAATCGTTGGTGTTCCATTGACAAAGCGAATAATTTTATTTGTTTGGCCTTTATCTCGAATTTCCTGAAGCTCAGCTTTTATTTTCTTATAATAGTCCCTTTGCATTTGAGTTTGGTCACCATAAAAAGTATAGGCGCCATCATATTTGGATTTTCCACGTAAAAATTGAATAGCATCTTTAGCTTCCATGAAAATTACTTTAATTGGGCGGCACGATGCATCCGTTTTCTTACCCACCCGGTATATTTTTAAGCCTTCTATTGACATGTTCAATTTATCAAAAACATCTGACAGTTTCGATTTATCATCAAGAATTCTGGATTCTGATGTAGTTCCTCGAGATTCTGGCACTCCATAAAAAATAATATTTTTCGATCTTGTTTGCCGATCCAAGACCTCTTTGACGACATCATGAGCCTCCGTGGACGAGCTTGTATTTTCTAAGTCCGTCAAAGAAGATTCTACATTATCTATCCTTGTTTTGAGATTTTGTACTGTTAAATCTGTAGCTTCTTGACGACTAGTGACTACATCCAACTTTCTCGATATGTCTTGTAAAGAGTTATTAAACTCGTCCTTATTTTTGGCAAGCTCCTCTTTTATTGCTTGAAGATTTTTTTCAAGTAATTTTGACATCATAGCTTCCAGGTTGTCAACAGACGCAGAAGGAATCGGTGATGTAGGTCTAGACGAGCAACATTTTGAAATTACGCCACTTGGAGATATTTTGTATTTCTTAGCACAACCATCGTGAAAACGAGTACCACAGCTGGTACAAGTGACTCCCGTGCGTGCTTTGCTACCACAGTGGGGACATAAGGATTCTGCTGTACCGACTACAAGACTGGAGTTAACTTTTGAGTTAGACATCAGGAAGCGGGTCCAGGTTTATGTTTTCACTCTGAACAATACTAGTAGTCCCAGCAAATACCTTGTTTCACAACAACCAGCCAAAATAATATTCCAATTACGGGATAATAAAAGCAGGAAAAGATCCCAAATCCTTGCAATCAATGAATGTTAAAGGCTCACTCCCCATTCGACAGTATAAACAACACATAAGGTTTATTGTGAAGTTGTAGGATGTTTTTGGGATAGGCAATATTTCACACAATAGAGTTGAGTTTTCACTCGTTTACCACCAATTTTCACTCACATAAAAGTTATTCACAGTAGTTCCACTAATTAGACCACTTGTTTGAAACAATAGGCAATAACAAACGTTTTCCACTACAGCGAAAAACTTGAATTTTCACAAATTTATCAGACCGACACCGAACCGTCAACCGAATTTTTTACAATTTTTGAAAATTTAATGTATAATGACCGACTTAAGTTCCTTGGCGCACAACGTACTATTTACTCCCAAGGGAGTAAAAAGTAGAGCTTTAGCCCCGCTTCATAGGCGTCGAAAAGGGCTGAAATCATACATGTGTCATAAAAAAGTATTTCAATCTTTCGAAAAATAGCGCAAAGAAAATTGTAACAAATAAATGGTTAAGAAAATGTAACTTGTTCAAACATCTACGAGTATTCGTAATAAACAAATTAGAACTTACAAATATTAAAATTTGTCGCAAATTTAGTGAGATAAAATGTTTCTCCTGCTTTTTTTTGGTAAAATATATGCTTGAGCGAACACGTATTATTTAAATAATTATAAAATTATATAAACAAATTATTTCGTTGTTATTTTTGATTAAATAATTTATTAAGTCTACAAAATACGTTCATTTCACGAATTAACTGAAAAAACAAATATTTAAACAAATTTAAATTATTGAAACGATTGAATATTAGTGAACAAATGACTAGTTATTCTTAAACTACCGATTAATGATTAGTTATTTATTTGGAGAAAACTTTTAAAAAGCGTCAATAAACCGCAATATTACGTAAAATTCAGATTTGTCACTTATGGGGTTTTCTTTCGGGACCCATAAGAGTGGCTTAAAATTATTCAACCTCAAAATTTATGACTGTTTCTTATTCTCTAACGAATTTTGAACATCGTCCTGGCGAATCGTCAGGCACGATCGGCCTCAGGGAGAAAACACAGCGGGAAGTTTAAGCAAGTTCTAGTTATGCAAATTGTGCAAGTTTCAACAATTATGTTTGTTAAATTGCATTCGTCATTACCTTATTTCAGGTAAAAAGTGGAAGAAAAATGGTAAATTTCAGAAAAAACCGCATCTTTCTAGCATTATTTAAAATTTTGTAGAAAATGTTGATTTAAGTTGTTGGCTTTAGGGTCAGGTTCCATAAACAATTTCTACAAAATTTAATCTTTAAGGGTCAATGAAATCTGCCAGCGATTATTATTGAAAATAATAATAAATTGTTTGAACAATTATGTCTGTTAACATGAATTATACCTCAGTTTAATTGAAAAGTGAACATCAAGTGGAACATTTAAGAAAAAACCGCAACTTTCTAGCATTATTCTGAAAAAATATTGTTTTAAATAAAAATATATTGTTTGGATAATTTATTTATGTTGAATGAAATTGATTATTGCCTTGCTGTATCTGAAAATTTGAAAGCAAATTAAAAATTCTGAAAAAATCTCGACTTTCTAACGCTATTCTAAGACAAAATTGCTATATACAATAATAAATTTTCTGAACAATTTATTTTAATGTATCGGTAGGAAGTAATATCAAACGTGTTAAAAAGAATTTGTATAAAAATGAACCGCAGAAAATAATAACTAGCACCAAAATCTCGCAAAACCCAATTTTTCACTTATGGAGTTTTTTTGGGACCCTATAAAACATACCGATGTGGGTGAAATTCAGAAAGTAATTTTTTATTCGTATTCTCTGGCTCATTTTAAAGATACATGCTGAGGGTCGACTCGGTACACCCAATATTGTCGATTCTGAATAAAATTTACGGAAATATAATTTTTTCTTAAGGGAAATACGTGTTGTACTTCATGGAACTTGCGGGACGTCTGAGTATCACTTTTCGTTTGAACGCATTTATTTTGTTGTAGATTGGAACAATGTAAGGGGGGTTTCAATTGAAATTCGAGAAAAAAAAATGGCGATTGCATTTTTGGACCACCCTAGTACACGCAAATGACACTGTTATGATCATTTAGAGTTGAACTAATGTCGAAGTAGTGAGAGACGTTATTAGTCAGACAAGGAAAAAAAGCGTCCAGAATATCCCAATTAATGTTGCTTTACTATTTGTTCAAAATCTAAATATTTTAACGTTAGATGTGTAGAGAAATATATTATACTTTTTGTTTTATATTATATATTAATAATAACTTTTTCTATTACTTTTTCTTTACTATTTCTAATTTTCTATTACTAAGTGATGACATTTGTGGTTAAAAAAGGATACTTTTGACACTTGAGCTATGTCACCATTAGGACAATTCTTATAATTTTCATTTGGTAGATCTCAATCCAGTAGACATGAGAAACATGTTGGCTAGATCCATCGAGAGCTCTTCTCTACGTATGATGCCACAGAATTTACCATGAAGGGGCTTGTCAGCATATTCTCTTAGTAGGAGAGTATGTTCTGCTTTCTGTACACGACTTTTGGGCACCAAGGCTGTTGTGATGCTATGCCATGTGTATTGTCGCTGAAATCAAATGGGAGGCCAAGCTCCTCTGCAGCCCTATCTGCGGCACGGTATAGAAACGTTGCAGCATTGACGACTTCATGTTGATGTACGAGTCGCATAAGAGAATCTGTGCTATTTAGAACTAAGCGTCTCAAATTTGCCGTGCACAGATGGAAGACTCCCAACTATGCACGTCGAAATTCATACCTGCACAGATGATACCCTAGCAACAGTTCACGTGCACAGATGGTAGACTCCCACACTGTGCACGTGCACAGATGGTGCCTTACAAACGGATCACGTGCACAGTTAGGAGACTCCCAGCTGTGCACATCTCAATTTGCGAGGTATACAACTATGCACGGAGCAACTGTGCACTTTCCCAAATGTGCACGTCTAGGGCCGGTGGTACAACTGTTCACGTGTAGAGATGAGACACTCCCAAATGTGCACGTCGAAATTTAGACTCGCACATATGGTACCCTACCAACAGTTCACGAGCACATATGGGAGACTCTCAAGTGTGCACGTTGCAATTGATACGTTTAGGTTGTCAACACAAAAGTCCACGTTCACAGATGGGAGACTCCCAACTGTGCGCGTTCATTATTATTTTCATAATTTCAAACCTTCTCTAATTTTTCGGCGGATTTTGAAAGAAGACGATGAACGATATTGGAAAAAAAAATATCTCACTTAGGTCAAACGTTACAGAGGTTCAAAGAAAACCGTTTGAGTTTTTTGGGAAAACGAAGCACAACATTCAAATATGCATAATATCTTTAAAAAATTTCTTTTGCCAATTGGATAAATATATATCCCATCATTTTCTCTAAAAACCACATATTTCGTCCCCGAGATAATCTGCGATTTCAAGTACAAAACCCTGCCTGATTTAAAATGGATTCGGTCATAACTTATCTAGTCTGATTCCTACTCATAAATTGTTGAATATTTTTTTTGTAGAAACGAAATAAGCTTTGAAGTTACCACAATCTTTAAACATTAGACAACACTTTCAAACAGGAAATCACTTAATACTAACTGCTTATAATTTTATAAAACGTTGAAAATCATATTTTAATTTTTTTATTTTATAGCCATTCAATTCTTGACATTAGAAACCCTCCAATTGAAAACGCTATTAATTTGAAATTATCTAATTATGAAGCTTTTCTGAGAAATTATTCAATTCTCAATATTATCGCTAAAAGTTAAAGTTAAAAGTTATTACGACTTATTTGTCCTAAGTTCAGCTCTTGGCAGAATAAAAAAAATCAGCAAAGTTTTGTCAAAACTTCGATGACATGACGTAACACATGACATGGCACATGCCATGACAGATGACGTGACACATGACGTGATACATGAAGTGACACATGACGAGACATATGACATGACACAGGACATGACACATGGCATGACACATGTTAAATGTCATGACATGTGCATGTCATGTATCACGTGATGTATCAAGTCATGTGTCATGTTTCATGTCATGTCATGTCAAGTCAGGGACCATTCAAGAATTAAATAAGCATAATTTTCCCTATTCTTGACCCCCCACCCCGCCACAGTTTAAGCATATTTTTTCATTCAGAATATACAACAATAAGCATCTATTTAGACCCCCTCCCCCCAGAATTCTTACGTAATACTTGAATAGCCCCTCATTTCACGTCGTGTCATGCTTCATGTAATAACATGGCATTTTTCATGACATGACACATGACATGGCATGTCATGTCATGTCATGTCATGGCACGTGGACTTGTCAGTTGAAAATCTGATAGTATTAATTTGAACGTGCACAGTTGGGAGGCTTCCATCTGTGCACATGGACTTTTTTTGTTAACAACCTGATCGTATAAATTGAAACTTGCACAGTTGGGGGTCTCCTATCTGTGCACATGCGCAGTTTGGAGTTTCTCATCTATGCACGTGAACTGATGCTAGGGTACCATCTGTGCACGTCTGGATTTCGAGGTGCACAGTCGGGAGTGTTCCATCTGTGCACGTGCACAGTTGTGCCCGTGACAACAGCGTGCGCAGTTGTATCACTGGCCCTCGTCGTGCACAGTTGGACAATTGCACAGTTTCTTTGTGCATAGTTGTACTTTTCGCAAATTGAAACCTGCACAGTTGTGCTTGTGGGCAACAACGTGCACAGTTGTATCAGTGGCCACAGACGTGCACAGATGGACTCGTGCAGAGTTGCTCCGTGCACAGTTGTACCCTTCCCTTTCCTGAACGTCGTTCACCCCTCTAGCATTCCAAACACCCAGTCTCCAATCGGCGCCTGAAATCTAGCCTTCACTTTTGCCTGATGCATGTCTGTCGTCAATGAAAGTTTCAACCCATTCCGAGGATACTCTATTATTTTTATTATTCTTTGTCTAAAGTGTACACCCAACTACCAACTTGATGCGAGAAATGTATCTTGCGAGTCAAAATGATGTCCAAAATGATTAGCCAGTCGTCCTAAGGTGGAGAATCTAGTTAACACGTCAGTCCCACCTAACTTCATTCATTGGAGGGGGAGTGTAGAAACAGAACTAGAACCGAAAGAGTCGTGGTTGGTGCGTGTTGTATACTGAGAAGGGCACCAGCAGATTAGCAAACAAAAGAAAACAATTTTCAAAAGTTTTATATGGTCCCATCTAACCATCCCCGGCCTGCCTCTAGATACGCCAACAAGAACACTTTTTAAAATAAAATAGGTCATAAGTTAATGTAATAACTACCTAAAAATATTTTCCAATGGGTTAGATTTTTTTCGTGATTCGCAATTATTAGCTACTTTAAATCCATAGCTTTTGTGTGGAATAAAACAGATAATATTTTGCCCTTACAATTAGTTAAGAATAGCTGTTGATCACCAATCATTTGAACAATTTTCAAAAACAATGCACATTGTCGCAATTTTCCACGAATAGACTTTATTTTTTGCGGAATCAAATCGAAGTATCTTTCCAAAGACTTTTTCCTGTCATATTTTTCTAATTGAAAAAAATTGGTAATCATTTCAATAAATTTCATAAACAATTTGCAGATATAATTTACGCGAACAATTTTGTGAATTAAAGTTTTATTGTATCTTAAGTCGTTTTCCCCCCAAAATTAATTTTTTATTTTAATGTTATTTTTTATGAATAAAACAAAACCACACTTTCTATCAAAAAATAATTTATAACAAATCTGTCTATAATCTTCTCGGACGAATCACTTTCGTCCATTCATTTTTTTTTGTAACTTGTGTTGTTTTTCCAACAATTGAATTTTTTATAATATAATCCTTTACGATTAAAATAAGAACTATGCGTTTTATCAAGAAGTGGTTAGAAACAAATATAGCATCCATGTGAAGTGAAATTTCTTTCAATGATAACCTTGAAAATTTATGATTGTGGGAGTGATGGAGGGGGAAAGAAAATAAAAAAATCGGTTTTCTCGAAAATGGCTTGACCGGTTGCGATAAACAAAATATATGCTGTAGGCACTAATAAGGCAAACATGTTTTTTTCATATTACAGGTAAAAAATAATTTTTTGAGGGTATTTTCTACAGTGACCACATCCATGCTTTACACAAATATTCCTTAGAATATCCTATATAACATATATTCTTGTCGAATTTTTTGAAGGGGTGGAACAATGTCAACAAATAATAAAAATCGCGCATGCAACACTACACACCGTTACGGTGCACTGCTCCCGATTGCATACTTTGTAACAAAACTCTATTGAATTTTTTCATGGTTAGAAAAGTTGTTGAAATTGAAGATAGCATTGTAATTAATGTAAATGATGTAATTAAGTATATCATAAGTAATATTTCCTTCTCAAACGTCTGCAGTTAGCAACTTTGTCGATATTTTCTGTGAATAACTCTTGTCTATTCATTTTTTTCGTATCATAAGTCGTTTTTCCAAATATTAAATTTTTAAAAAATTTTAATGTTTTTTTTCACGATTAAAACAGAAGCTTCGTGTCCTAAAAAGAAGTAAATAATAACAAGTTTGAATATCTTTCTTAGGGAAACCATCTTCATCTATTTATTTTTTTCGTGTCTTGCATTGTTTGACAGCAAAATGGAATTTTGAATTTTTTATTATTTTTTTTCTGGTGGCTGAAACCAGAACCGTTGGTAAAAGAAGGCTAACGACGTGGATCATTATTTTTGGCACCTAAATACGTGTGCTTAGTGCTAAAGCGCCCTCTGTCTTTGATTAGAATTTTTTTTCAAAATTCAACATGTTTGTTCTTCATTTTACATTAATAAATAAATAATTTTCCTTTTTACCCACTTTTTGTTGCATATTTTGAATGAAAATAAAATTCTCAATAAGTGTTTTCACAATTAAAACAAAAACTATCCATCTTATAAGAATATAGTCTCAACCAAATTTATAGACCTATTTCCGGTGAAAAATTTCATTAGTCAGCATTTTTTCGTGCCTCATACTGATGTGTTGAAATTTGCCAAACTCAATTAAAAAAAAACTAATACCTTCTCATTAAGATGAGAATATAAAACAGTTCGAAATTTATTGTTAAATAAGAAATGTCCAGGCAAATGCGAGTACTTCAAATAAAATCGGATGCAGACGCGGGTAATCACTGATTGTAATTAAATTTAAACAATATTTGTTCAGAAAACTGTTATTTTTCCCACTGTGCACCCTGAAGACCCTAAACCTTAATTGCTACATTTTTTTTAAGTAGGGTAAGAAAAAGAAAATAGAATTTGTGAATAACATTTTGATTTATTTCTTCAGTGTATATATATATATATATACATTTCTGATTTTTTATGTACAAAATACATCTCTTTCAAAGAAACAGATTGCCATTTGTTACCATTTCTTTTGGCCATCAGGTGATTGTGTTCCAAAAGTCCATTTGCCTCTTTTGGTTTTTTGTGGTCCTTGAATTTGGTTTTGTCCATTGAAATTATGTGGTCTTTGAATTTGGTTTTGTCCATTGAAATTATTTGGTCTTTGAATTTGGTTTTGTCCATTGATATTATATGGTCTTTGAATTTGGTTTTGTCCATTGAAATTATTTGGTCTTTGAATTTGGTTTTGTCCATTGAAATTATGTGGTGTTTGAATTTGGTTTTGTCCATTGGCATTATGTGGTGTTTGAATTTGCTTCAGTCCAATGGCATCATGTGGTCCATAATAAATTTTTTGTCCCATACCAGGTGTTTGTGGTCCAAAATAAGATGGTCTAGCTTGTTGTGGTCCAAAATAAGATGGTCCAGCTTGTTGTGGTCCAAAATAAGATGTGCCAATTCCTTTTGGTGCAATGTACTTTTTTTGTTCATTGCCAAGTTGTTGTCCACTACTAGATGGTTCTGCAAGTTCTTGTTGAAGGTTCATGTTTCCACTTCCGTTAAGTGCAGGACGCGCGGAACTTAATTCTGTAAAAAGAAAAAGAAAATGTATGACTTTACAATTCGATTTCACCTTCTTTTTCAGTGCTCAGTTCAATTATTTTCCATTTAAAGAATTTTGAAATGCATTTTGGAATACTTGAAGTCTCGAAAAATTAAAAATTGAAAACGTTGGATTTGAAATTTTTTTGTTAAAAAACGTTTTAAGTTGATCAGCTTTGAATATAAATAAACCCTATGGCCAAGGAGTCGGTTTGATTATAAATTAAAGAGAAACACAGCATTTCAAGGGGCATGGATTTGTATCTCTCCGATTATTGTGGGTTAGAATGAAAGTGGGAATCAGAAGACATGAATTTTTAACAAAAAATATCAATTCTGAACCAAAAATGGAATAGTTACAATTTCGTTTTGAACTTTTTCAACAAGTTCAGTTGAATTTTCGACCCGAAAAGATGAATTCTCAACGAAAAAAGTAAATATAGTTGATAATTGAAAAATATTTTAATTATATATCAAAAACAGTTAAATTCTAAAAAAAAAACAAATTTGAATTAAAAAATTTGAATACTCAACCAAAACAGATTAATTTTTCACTGAACAGTTGTATTTTTAACCAAAAAGAGGTGAAATTTCTACCAGAACAAAATCAACCTACAAAAAATTTTTTACCAAGCATTTCAACTTTTTATCAATTAGTTGTATTTGCTACAAAAACAGACAATTAAATTTAAAATTAAGCTTTTAAAATAAAACCTAAATCATTTTTAAATTTCACAGAAATCTTACTGTCGATACCGGTATACTTTTTTTTTTGTTATCGGTACCCTTCAAATGCTGAAAAAAGTTTTTCTACAATTTTAAGAATAGTAATAACATTACTGTTGGTGTAATTTCGAATAAAAAATATTAACATTTCTAAATGAGAAGTATATTCCCTCAATTGAAAAATCGATGATTTGAATTGATATGGTATTTGTGATTCTTCCGGCGTACAGAATCTTCAAAAATTTAGAATCTTCAAAAATATCATCAACCATGAAGAGTGTTTATTAAATCATAATTTATACTTACCAATAGAATTGGAGAAAACCGCAAAGGTGATGAAGACATTAGCGATGATGAACTTCATTTTTTTAAGTATGAAGAAAACTAAATATCCTACTGTAGGTCTTGTGGAAACAGAAGTTAAAGTATTATTTCTGGGTTTCTGGCTGGTATATATACCAGTATATCTATCTGTATATTTACCCGAAGACAAAAGCAAAATGATACAGACAAATTGGGAAGGGGATAATGATATGGCACTTATTAACGCTTGAAAAAACTGTAGGAAAAATTTAAAATTTTTATCTTGAGTCAATAACTTGGGCTTGCTTCTAGAAACACCTAATATTTTCCTGTTAATTGCCAAATTATGTGAACATTTTTCCTGTCTATATTACAATTTGTTAACCAATGTGTTCTTTTGCAATTGGGCTGATGTAAAAATTATTTTTTACAAATTGACAAAAAAAAACTAATTTCTTAAAATATGAAGTACCACTTTTTATGATAGGTTACTTGAATGACGACTCTGGTGGTCCAAAAAAGCATTTAAATTTTTTTATCGAATTTTCATGCATATCGCCCCCAAATTTATCCCAGAACACAATAAAGAATGCCTTTAAAAAAAATGATATTTTAAGGTTCCGCAAGCTCCATGAATTTTTAACACGCATTTCCCATTAGAAAAGAAGACTTTTTTATCAATTTCATTCAGAATCATCAGTATCAGGTAAATCGGAAGTTTTCATCAATAATTATGAGTTTTTGCGGTTTTTCAAAAATACAAATAATTTCTAATGCATAAAATACTACTCTTTATTCATAAGTATTATATGTTTACATAAATTGTTCATATGTATTTTGGTGTTAAAAAGTCAACAGAAATAATTTCATCCTTTTGGTTAAGAATTCAACTGTTTAGATGAAAATTCGTCTGGTACGGTGGAAAATGCAAGTCTTTCCATAGAAAAACTCCTTGTTCAGAATTCATATTTTGATGTTGAAAAGTTTAACTGAAATATTTCTTGATGAAAACTCAAGTATTTTTTATGGAAATTCAACTATTTTTTCAGACCTGTCATTTTGTTTTAAAAATTCATCTGTTTCAGTAGGAATGCCATCTTTCTTGGATAAAAACGCAACTTTTTGGTTGAGAATTAATCTTATTTGCTTGAGAATTTAAGTATTTTGTTTGAAAATTTTGGTTGAAATTATTTTGTTCTTAAAGATGTATATCTTAGCTGCACATTCACCTTTTTGGTTGAAAGTTTAACTATTATGCTCGCTATTATGTTGGAAATATTTTTTTTGTTGAAAATTTATATTTTCTGGTTGAAAATTTAACTTTTGTACAGGAAATTTGTCTTTCATGTGTGAAAAATCTTTACTTTGTTAAAACTTCGTATTTTTGATTTGAAAATTAATTTAAAAAAAATAAAAGTTCATCTTTAAAAAAAAAAATATTAACTATTACACGTTTTCGTTCAGAATACATTATTTTAAGTTATAAATTCAACTATTACAATAAAAATTTCAATATTTTGTTGGAAATTCATCTTTTATGGTAGACATTTTTTTTTGTTAAAATTAATAAATAAAATTTTTTTAAATTTTCAACTGAAATATTGTCTTATTCCGTTTCTAAAAGATCCTAGTTTGAAATTATTACAAGAGTAAAATCCTGGTATTTTAATATTAATCGTCAGGCAAAATGTAAAAATTGGTTAAGGAAAAATCAGGGAATTGTGAAAATGAACTTTTCGAGACACACTGCCTAATTTTGCCAACAATATCCAGAAAAACAGCCAATTATTGTTAAGTGCACTCATTTCATTGAAATTTCATCATTTAATAGAATAAATGAAATGTTTCATAAGTGAAAAATAAAAACCTTATCCTAACTATATTAGAGCTCGAATTAGTCCTTAAGGTATAAATAGCTTAATTTATTGACTTTGAAAGCTATATAAATGAGCGTGGTTCACAAATAACTTGTTTTTACTTTTCCTGCAGCAATATCGTGATAGTTTGTTCCTCTAGGTGAAAAAAATTCTCCAAATTTTGTTCAGATTTTTAGAAAATTATTTAGAGGTTGCAAAGTTCAAATTTACGTAAAATGTTCGATTATCGTAGTTTTTTATTTTTTGTAAATATACATATTAGTTTTGGAGAAATATCTTACACATAAAAATTGTAGCTAATACTGGACAAAACTCTCATTCGGTCTCCGATTGGAAAAAAATTATTTGGCGTCGGTAAAATTCAGAAAAAGTACGAGTTCTTAGAAACAAATAGGTAAAAGAGCATAATTATCGTATCCTAGCACGTTCTTTGAAGGATTTTCAAAATTCCGGGACACTCCGCATACAGTAGGGGAAAAATATATATAATAGATATGAATAAAAAATTTAAAAACTTGGCATTTGAAAAAAGAAATAAATCATTTCTTTAATAAGGCTTTGAATGGCCTCTCTGCATGACTAAAAATGGATAATATAGCAATATGTATAGGAAAAGGTTAAAAGATCAAAAACAGTCCCCTTATTACGAAGTCCTTGATTTTTTAAAATCCTGGTCATTTTTTGTTTAAATCATTTTTTCTTACAATTTCTGACGTATAGCCCATTGATCCATTGTACTTTAGGAAAATTGATATTTTTCTTAACTTTGTGAAAAAAATCAGTAGGCATTATTTTGAAAATGAAAACATGCTAGGTCACGTTGACAATTTTCAAATAGGTCCTTCTCATTGTTTTAATAGATCTAAGAATGTTACACCCTCAGGTTATTGTATTCAATTTTTACATTTTCCACTTTTGTCATTTTTTAACTTTTTTTAATTACTATATACAGTCATGAATAAGTTTATATATTTTTATCAAGTAATTAGTTGTTTTTCTCTGTGAATAAGAAAATATCTTGACTAATCGCATTATTTTGTTTACTAATGCTTGGTGGCCCACTTTTCGCTAATCAAAAAGAGAGGCATTAAAGTATCTTTTGCGTAAGGCAACATGTTATCAATTTTGAATAAACACCTCTATGGACTCAATAAATTTTTATTCGCGGTGATGCTTATTCTACAGAAATTTAGAAAAATTTACAACCGAAAAATTTTTGAAAATCGAAAACAGAATTCTGTTGACACGGTGCGTATAAAGACCCTAAATGTGTATAATGAATTTGGAGACCATCGATCATTTGTCATTTTGAAATTGTAAGGCATTCTTATTCTTCTTAACTTTGTTCAAATAATCAGGAAGCGATGTTTTCAAATTGGAGACAGACATTTTCAAAATATGAATTTCTTATTGTGTCAATAGAGTCAAAAATGTCGTATCATCGTGTCGTTTTATTCAACTTGTCTATTTTTCACGTTTTACATTCCTATAACCTTTTTTAATTATTATATACGATCCCAAGAAAATTTATTTATTTGCATCGAGCGCTACTTTTCACTATTAAATTTCATCAAATTTTAGTGATGAAGAAATTATTCAAAGCCTTGTTAAAGAAAAATTTGGTTAAAAATATTATTTCTGTTACCCAGGTATTTCACTTTTCATCTCTGTTCTAATATATAATTATGTTTGTCCTATTGTATGGAGAATGTCCTAGAATTTAAGCAATCCTTACAAAAAATGTTAGGGGTACAATTATGATGTTATATTTGTCTGTTCTTAAGAGATCATTCATTGCATGACTTTTAACTGCGCAAAATAATTTTTTTTAAATCTAACAAAAATTAAGAGAATATTTTTTGACTCAGAGAAACAAACTGTCGCTATAAGGCCATCAATAAATAAAACCAAGTTTTCTGTGAACCACCCTAATGTACATCTTCCTTAGGGGAGAGTCTGGCAGTACCGTCACCTCAAGGTTTATTTCGAATAAAAAAAATACCTTAACTTACATGTTAAATACTCGCTGTTATGTGTCAATAGGAGCTCATAATCTATTGATAAAAATAACAAAATATCGTTATATTGAGTAATGATTAACTTTATCAATAAAATTTTTAAATAAAGAAACATCAATCTTAAAAACATTGGCCTCCAATACCGGCCAGTAAAAATATCATCAGTTGAATAAGGCAATAATCGCAAATATATTGATTTGAAAGCTCCGGTATATGTTTGCACAAGCTTCATGAACCCAAATTTTACAACTTCCGCATTGTATCCAATCTTCTTCATGAGATTCTAGGCACAAAGGACAAATTGTCTCTTTCTGAATTAGCTTGCTTTTCTTGCGAACAGATTTTTTCCTGAGACCAAACTTTTTCCTTTCTTGCTAGCATTTTGTCCTCAAAACAAATTTTTGCCTCGTTTAACTGAATCAGCATTTGTTTGATTTGCTTTTTTCTCTTGCAGCATTCCGCCATCTGTTATAGAATTTTAGAAATGACAACTGGCCGGTACTGGATGCTGGCCGGTACTGTAGGACTTTCCCCTAAATATTTATTATGTATGCATAAGTCTTTACCTGCAATGTATTATCTTGAATACTGAAAATTTTAATTAGTTTCAAGTGCCACATCTTATCATTTCTAGAAACCGTAAATTTCGTACAGAAAGGGAGAGGGGCGGGGTAGAAATATTTTGTTACGGTTTGTTACATGGTGAGAGGTGTTCTTAGAGAGGCTTTATAATCCGTTACGTAATTTAAGCACGACCCCTTAACTTGTGGATAACCCCTTACTTGTTTTGTTTATTTATTATTATTTGGTGATTCGCAAACTTAAAAATATCTTACGTCAGATATAGTTTTTCCTATCTCCCTCCCCCTTTCATGTAGCATCAAAGAGAAAATCGTGAGGGGAATGGAAAAAATGTTCCTAATTAGTTATCAAAAATAATTGATACAGGAAAAAGTAACCAAAAGTGGAGAAAGTAACGGTCAGGCGGGCATCTGCTCCAATTCGAAATGATACAATACTGAAGTTTAAATTTAAAAATGTTGAGCTATAATATTTTAATTTTATTCTATTTTCATTTTTTATTTAAAGCACTTAAGAAAAATTGGACGCAGAATTTTTTGTCTGCGTTACAAGTAGAAAAGTTCCGTTGACCTCGTAAGCATCCGGCTTTTTGACAATAATAAGATAATAAAATTCAAGTTTACTGGCAAATATAAGAAACCAGCGTTATTGCAATAAGCAATGAATTTTGAAATGTCACGTTAGATCGACTACTTTCCTTGGTTCTAAATACAGGAAATATTTTCATGTTTATACTTAAATAATGTGAACATTTTTCCTACGCTTGTTGAAATTTGTTAAACAATGTCTTCTTTCGCAAGTTGGCTATCGAAAAAACTGAAATCTTGCAAAATTCTGGAATTTTGAAAAAGATCTTGTAAAAGAGAGGGAATTTTTATCAGAAGCACTTTACATAATTGCAGTTTTTTAAAGTGCTTCATATGAAAAGAAAATGAATTTGGAATTTTCCATTTCGAATTGTTTTAAACAATCAGTTTATAAAAGATTCTACGATAAAGATTTTACAATATTAAGATTCTGGTCTTTGTATATTAATGAACAGGGAAAATAAAGAATAGGTCAGGGAATTTTGAAAATGAACTTTTTGGTCCATTTTGGTCCATAAAAATGCATCTATTTTAGTACAAATTTAATCCTGTTTGGATGAAAATGCAATTGTTTGGTTGAGAATTAATCTTCTTTAGAAAGAAGATTCCACTATTTTGTTGAAAATTCGTCTTTTATGTTTGAATCGAACTATTTTTTATTTAAAATTAAAATCTTTTTTGATTCCAATATTTAGTATTACATTATTCACTTAAAATTAATCTTTTTTGGTAGAAAATTAAACTACTTGGCTAAAGGTTGAAACACATTGTTGAAAATATTTTTTTTGTCGTTGAAGATTAATCATTTTAGTTGAAAATTTATCTCTTTGCTGAAGATTGAACTATTTTGTTGAAAATTGATCGTCTCTGGTTGAATATTCTTGGTTTGAAATTTCCTCTTTTTTAATAATAATTCTACTCTTTGGTTGAAAATGAACCTTATTATTGATAGTTCAACTGTTTTTGAGAAAATGCGTAGTTTCGCTTGAAATTTCAAAAAGTTTGATGAAAATTTTTTCTTTCTTCATCGAACAATCAGCCACTTATTGCTAAGTAATTTTTTTGTCGGAAAATCCATCAATGTAGTTAAAAATTAATCTTTTTGGTTGAAATTTTTTTTTTCTGTGAAGATTAATTTTCTCATTGAAAATTTAAATGTTCTAATTTTGGTTGAAAGTTGATCTTTTTTAGTTAAAAATTCAACTATTTTTTGAAAATTCTTGTATTTTGTTGCAAATTCAACTCTTTAGTTGAAAATTTATCAATTTTGTTGAAAATTAGTTCTTCTTTTCTTGAAATATGAACTAATATATTTTTTATTGAGTATTCATCTTTTGGGCAGAAAATTCGTTTTTTGACCTAAAAGGTCAACAATTTAGATGAAATTTATTTTTCTTCAATGTAAAATCAACTATTTGTGTAGAAAGTCATTTCTTGGACTAAAAAATCCATCATTATAGTTGAAAGATGATATTTTTGGTGGCAAATTTGTATACCTTGTTGATTTTTTTTAATTAATCTTTTTTACCTGAAATTTAACTTTTCCAATCTTCTGTGTGATGTATTTATAAGTTACTACTTTGAAATGAAAAATAGAATCGTTATTAATAGAAATAAGGAGGTTATTCCCGGAAAGAGAGAAATAAAATCTTCCCAATAAAATGAATGTAGATAGTAATAATAAACACAAATTGAAACGCTTTATATTCCTAATATTTCAAGTAAAAATATTGCATTTTTAACAAAAGAAATTATTTTAATCGAATATTACAACGCAGAATGTAATATTTCATATGTGAACCAAAAAAAATTATTATTTAAAATGAAGAGCAGTTGAATTCACCAGAAAAGTCGAATTTTCTCCAACATGATTGATTTTTTAACCAAAAAATATTTTTCACTCAGGACAAAAAAAAATGCAATTAAATTGTTGAATTTTAAAGCCAAAAAGACCGAAACCCGAAAATGTGAATTTTCAACCGAAAAGTATCTTTCCAGCCAAAAAGTTAATTTTCGACAAAATGGTTAAATTTCCTACCGAAATAGTTGAATTTTAACCCAAAAAGATGACAAAAAAAATTAATTTTTCTCATAGTAGTTCACCAAGTTTGATTTATATTTAATGTTGTTGTGTTTACTTGACATATAAAAATTTTAACCAAGTAATTAGACTTTCATCCAGAAAAGGTTTCAATAAAACATTTTTAACCATAACATTGTATAAAGAGATTTTTTACGAAGAAGAGAATCACTAATCATATAATAAAGAACAAGAAATTTATTAAGTTTTGTGTACACACTTCTTCAAATCTTAATTACTTATACTTCAATGGTACTGAAATTCCGCCAAGTCGTTTCTCCAGCAATTCAGTTTTAAGTTCATCCCTAAAACTTTGTGGGTCATTCACAAAGTTTAGCCACATGCCAATCAACTCAAGCATGTACCAGGGTTTGATGTTGGCCTCAACATCATAGTCATCATCATCTTGACTTCCAAACTCTCCAGAATCTTCACTGTCAGAAGCAATTGGACAAGGTAGTTTCTCAATGTTTGCAGTTTTAAGTAGTTCTTCTAAAATTCCCTTGTTAGCTAAAAGAATGCGACGAACAATGGGCTCACAAAAATCCAACAATTTGTTGAAACGATCTTCTGGTTTTATTCTCAATATAATGTTCAGATAACTTTCTTGCTTCGAATTCTCACATTCTTCGGGCTTCCGATTTCTCAAATTTACTCGTATGTATTCGTGCATTGCATATATTGAATCGAATGGAACAATTTCTGCGAACCCATCGAAATTTCTGCGATACTCTTTCACATTTTGGAGAACGACGTCGTCTGGTTCTTGGGATGCAAGTCTCAAAAGACGAGCTTATAAAATTAAATAATAAATATTGTTATTAGATGGAAATAAGTATTATGGTCAATGTTTCTATTTGAATTCTGACTTCTGCATTTTTTCTGCATGATAAACACAATATTTTCTTATGCAGTAAATAGTTTATCAAAAAGGTAAGTTTAGCATGATTAAATCAATTAAGAAGCAGATTTTCTGGTTGAAAAAGAAATAAGTGATTATAGATAGTTCTGAAATTTTTCAAATTTGAAAAAACTTATGGAATTGAGTTTCTAAATTTAAACTTTTGGTATATGCAACACGAAAAGTTGACCGTTTATTCTTATCTTCCAAGTAAATTACAGAAAATTATCGTTACTTTCTCTACAACAGGGTGGCCGCAGGTCAGGAAAATCTGGAAATCAGGGAAAAGTCAGAGAATTTCGTTAGTTAGGGAAAAGTTAGGGATTTGCAACAAATAGCAAAAAGCAGGGCATTTTTGTAAGAAGCACTTCAAGTAACTTTAAAGAATAATCAGTAATTTTAATCACTTTTTTCTCGAATCACTTTTCAGTCACTTTGTTTAGATAAAGTTACTATAGGCACTCTTTAAAATGAAAAGATTACCTAAGTTACTTTTCTTCTGATGAATTAAAACATGGGTCAGTCACTACTGAATTCAGGTCTATACCTATTTTTAAATTTTCTGAATTTCGAAAAAATGTTGAATAGATTTCAATAATTTGAAGGAATTTCCAAGGATTTTAAAGATTTTAGAGTATTTTGAAACATTGTAAGGCATTTTTTCTAGATACCTATCATTTCCAGGGATTTAAAAGGAGCTGAATGAATTTTGGATATTTAAAAAAACTCCAAGTAATTTTGAAGAGCTTTACAAAGTTTTAAGGTATTTTAGGATATTTTATAAGATTCTAAGGCATTTTCGAAAGATTAAAACATTTTCAAGAATTTTTCAAAGATTTAAATGATTTTAAGGGATATAAACAAATATTTATCGGGGTTTCAAGAATTTACTAGAATTTCGGAAGATATGGAACGATTTGATAGAACTTAAAAGGTTCTACGTTATTTCAAAAGAATCTAATTGATTTTATAAGATTTCGGAAGATTTCAATGATTTTAAGGAATCTTAAATGCTTACAAGGTATTTTAATATTTGTTTAGGGATCATCAGATTTAATGTAATTTCACTGGGGTTTATAATAATTTTATGGATTTCGAAGAATTAATTACAAGACTTAAGGGATTTCATAGGATTACAAAGATATTAAAATATTTCAAGGTATTACGAAAAAGATTTTTAAAAATTTCACGGAAATATCAAGAGCTTTGAAAAATTGCAAGGGCTTTCAAATATTTTAAGGCATTTTTAAAGATTCGAAAGAATTTTCATTTGATTTAAGCAATTTAATGGAATTTAGAATGATCGAAAATATTTTGGGGTATTTTAAAAGGTTTCAAGGTATCTTGAAGAACCCTGAAAAGTCTCAAGGAATTTTAATTTATTTCAATAATTTGTAGGGATTTCAGAAGATTTAAAATATTTGAACACATTTTAAAAGATTGCAAGCGATTTTAAGAGATTAAAAAATTTTAAGGGATTTCCACGGATTTTAATGATTTTAAGGGTTTTTACAAGATTTCTAAGGATTTCAATGATACTAATGGATCCTGAATTCTTCAAAATTCTTTGAATTCTTCATAATTCTCTTACATTTTTTTAATTCACTTGAATTCTTCTAGATTCACTCAATTATATTTAATTCATGTATTGTTTTGATGTTTGTTTAATCGTTGTTTAATTTTTGTTTAATTTTTTTTTCTTGAATTTTTCTTAACTAAGTTTAAAATTACTGAATTGGATAAATTTTCTTGTTTCTTCTAAATTTTTTCAATTCATATGATTTCTTCTATAATTCACCCTGAATTTTCATTAATTTATCGAATTACTCTCATTTTCTCTAAATTTAATCCAATTTTACTGAAATCAATGGAATTTATTCGATCATTTTTAGTCACATTTGGGTTTGAAATTATTTACTTTTGATCACTTTTTCAGTTTAAATAAGTAGGTGAATTCATCACTTTTTTGAAATATAAATTTACTTTTAGTTACATTTGGGTTTGAAATTATTTACTTTTGGTCACTTTCTCGGTTTAAATGGGTGACTTTTTCATTTTTTTAATAGGTAAATTATACTGCGGCAGCCCTGAGAATACTAAATTTAACATTTAGCATTTTTTTATTCCGTGTATAAAAGATTCTATATTAAAAATGTCTCATGATTAGAATTTTAGTATTTAAATATTAATGGACAGGAAAAATAAAAAATCGCCAGGAATAAATCAGGGAAAAGGCGAGGAATTTTTGAAAATGAAGTTTTGTGGCGGCCAACCTGTATAAAGAACTTTGAAGAATAAAATAAAAGAAAATAGCTATCCAAAAATTTTACTCAAGGAATTTTGATTTAAATAAAATAAGAATATGGTAATATTACGGTCAACCAAACGTTTTTTAATGAAAGCAGTTGAATTATTGTTCGAAAAGTCGAAAGCTGATTATTATTTTCAAGTTGAAAAATTATTCTGTTCCAAAAATAATTAAAATCAAAACTGAGAGTTATAAAGTATCTTTTTTTTACTCCGGATATTTGAGCAAGTGAAGGGATGAAAATTAAAAGAATAAAAAATTATTTCTTGACAAAATCAATGAATTATGAATATGTATATATTATATTAATTTTTCAGTCTGGTAAAGTAAGAAATTATTCAAGAACTTTTGAACTGCATATATTATTATGAAAATCTTTATATACCTTCTAATTGGCTTGGTGGCACACTGCGACTATTTTCTAAAATTTCGTCATGTTTTGCTTCAGATTCACTTTCAGATTCACTGTCATCTTCTATCTCAAGTGTTGACGAATTCAGTCCATTTATCGAACCATTATCATTTAATTCTTTTTCTGAATCTCTTTCTAAATCTGAAAAAAATACATTTGTAATCTACATAAGGTTTTTAATTTCGAAGTTTTAATTGCAAAATAAATTTAAAATTTTAATCACTCATTCTATTAAATCTCTGCAAAGCTTTGATAAGCGTCCTTAAACTCGAGTAAAGATCAAGTGATCATATGTACTTCTGCATTTAGTTGGCATCGTGACAACTCAAGTGCCAAATTGTCGAAGTGAATTAACGGTTTAATGTCAGGGTGGTGATCGAACTTGAAATTGCGCATCAATAAATGGCTGATGAATCATACTTGATGAACAATATTATTATTAAATCATTTTAGCTTATCAAAACTTTCTATTAATTTTTTGAATAAAATTGATTCTGATAGCATTATTATTTCAATTGACAATTAATAATAATTAATAACTAAAAACGTTAATCTCTGAAGATTTTCAGTGATATTTATTTTTGAAATAAAAAAGTCAGTTAATTTGAATCTAATAAAAAAAATTCATTTTAACATTTACCTTCGTCATTATCTTCATCCTCTTCCTTAATTGGAGCTTTGAACATTGCATATGTTTTATAATCATCATGCATACTTCTACTTGCTATGGCTTTTGTTGCCATTTTGGCCTCCGTCTTTTTTATGTTAATTAACAGCTTGGTATTTGAATAAACACTCCACTAAATATTAAAAAATGTTATTATTTAATAGAATTAATAAATTTAATTGTCACTGTTTTGTTTGATGAAAACTGTCACTCACATCAATCAATAAATGCGCAGCAGTGCTTCCGTTCTGATGGTTCAGATTGCAATCCATTAACACTCAGAAGACTTAATTATAGTAATAAATATATGAGTGCAATAAAATGTATATCATAGTTTTATTTATAATGTCGTCAAAGAAGTTTACAGAACAAAAAGAATAAATTTCTTTTTGAAAACTAATATCTTAGGACCACTTTTTACTAATATACATACGAAAAAAATTAACATTGACTCAATAAAATATTGGTACAAATATTGAAGATACAATATTTAGGTGGGAAAAAATGTGGAAAAATTGAATCAGCTTACTGAATTTAATTCCTAAAATGGTATCCCCAGGTAATCACAGGTCAGAGAAACCTTGGAAATCAGGGAAAAGTTTTTAAAAAAATCTTGCAAAGGTCAGGGAATATCTATAAGAGGCACTTAAAATGACTATTAAGAATTATAAATTGAAAATGTTTGAATTTTGATTGAAAATTGTCATTGGTCAAGGAAAAATCAGGGCAAAGTCAGGAAATTTTTAAAATGTATTGCTGCTAACCTGATAATTTGGTTTTATTTTCTACTTTGTTTTTGGGATTCTCCTTTTTGAGTTATATCTAATTTTCAATATAAAGTTGTCCTTAAAAATGTTAAAATACAAATTGTAGAATTTTAAATGCTTTGTTTCAAAATGGAATTTGCTACGTTTTTAAGTTTTCAAGTTGTAAAAGGGTAACTATGTAAAAATTGCCTTGCGCGTGTGAAGCCCATATTGTCATATATGTAAGTAAAAAAGCTTGCAAATTTAATTTTTTTGAGACCGAAAATACAGATAAAAAAATAATTCGATTTTAAAACAAAATATATTTTGTTCATTAACATCGGTTGAGGCATTTTCGAGAAAAACTAATTTTTTGGCTTTCTTTTCCCCTCTATAACTTGAGAAAAAGTGATTTCAATGTTAATATCAACTTGTGTTTGATACAGGCGCAACTTTTAAATCATTACTTTTAATGTCGAAAATTCGTAAAAGATTATAAGCAAAATGCGTGTACCAAGATGAGCATAGAATTATAATCGTTGCGCCCATAACAGGCCCAAATTAATTCGGAATACTTATTTGATATAAAATTTCCCGAAAATTTACCCTTGGAATCGATTTTTTTTAAGTTATGGAGGGGAAAAAGAAAATAAAAAAATTACTCGTTTTGGAAACGGCTTAACCGATCTTGAAGAACAAAAAAAAAAATATTTTTCAAACCAATAAGACAATTTTTGAGATAAATTTTTTTTTTAAATGTGATAAAATCGTGACACACCACTCCAATCAATTTAGGGAAAAATATATTGAAGTAGACAATTCAAGGATATTTTTTCAACAAGAATTGTAAGTGTCACTCTAAAACATAGTCTCAAATAAAAATGTTGAGATATTCAACAATTTTTTCCATCTGTGATTTAAGTCAGAAATTTTTGAATGTTTTTTGTATTAGTCTCACTGACCTCCATGACATTTATTTTGTTCATAAAATTCGTTTCATCCGTCTATGAAAAAAAAGCTTTTTTTTGTATTTTTCTTCCCACTCTGTAACTCTAAAAAAAAGAATTTTGAAGTTTGACATTCGTAGGACTATTTATTAACGTATATTCCAATTTAAAGATTCTTTGAAATAATAATTTGAATCTAGTAGTGAATTATAAAAAGAAATAATGAAAATTTGGTCTTACTATTTAATATAATTTCAAACGACATATCAATTTTGGCGCTACTGTTTAAATTTATTTTCAAAACAATCTAAATAGTTGAAATAAAATCGATGAGGATAATGTTATTTGTTAGCCTTCTATGAAACTTCTCATCTACTAAAATATATAACTTCAATAAATAAAACAATGAATTTTTTAAATATCTTTATTCCGGCCTATCAGCTGGTTACAGTAAATTAGTACAACGACTTTCCATGTAATGGTTCATTTTTTCGAAAGTCTTAGAACATATACAATTGGCTAGATGATCAATCGCCTTTTAGTACGATAATCATAACACATTTCCTACATTATCTGATAAACTGATTATATTTAACAATTACCAACTGTACATTAATTCATTATGTGAATACATGTTAATAATCTATATGTAATGCTCGCATTGTTACTATCATTATCGTGAAACTTTTCATATCGAAGATAAATTACTCAACTGCGTAGGGATTTTACACCGTGGCTCAATCTATCAAAATTTATTTTATTTAGACCACTCGGCACTGATAGATTTTTAAAGATTCAGCAATCGTATAAAATCGCAAGATAGAATTTATATCATTCGGCACTCCTATCAATTAACGACTTTGGTATACTTTTTTCTATTTCTTTCAAGATGTCAAATAAAACATAATTGTATCAATTTTCTGTTCAACATGCAAGACCTTTTCATTTTTTATTGATTTATACGTAATAAATGCAGTAAGAATGCACCTAATATTATATGTGAATAGATTCAATCAATCTTGTGTCTTTTTTTATATAAAAGAAATTGAGACTATATTGTATAAATAGGCGATCAGGATATTAGTGAAGAGCGCGTTTAAGAGACCATAACGATTACTCTAAACGTATTAACATTAGCAAGTAACAGAACACTTTTACGTTTGCATTTTTTAAGCCTTATGAACCAAACTGCACGTTTAAAAATGCTCTACACACCCGATAAGGAATCGCTTTGCGATCATATTATAATATATATGTTTACGTATCTCTTATCGAACTATCCGTTCTATATATTCTTTATATTACATTATTAATACGATATTCCAGGCACGTCTCAGACGTGGTTTTACAAGTCAATAAATATTTTCAAAAATTCATTAGGAAATATAATCTCATAGAAGATCAATCGACTATGTATCTAGTATTGTCAAGTAATATTTATTCATCAAAGTTCTTTGATAGTTCCTTCATTTAATTTTGACGAAAGGACACAAGCCACATTAGAAAGAAAAACCTATTTTGTATTTGACTTTCAGTTTATTTTTCCCTCTCTGGCCTTTGACAATTCGTCTTACTTTCGGTGTGATTTTGATAATTGTATAATGTATATTGTATACTTTTGATATACTGTGTAATTTTGATATATTGTCATCAACTTTTGGATAATAGTTTCTAATTCACAAACTTTCGAGGAAAGGGAAATAAACTTCCTTTTTTCCTTTATATACTGATATGTAAAACAATACATAAAGTTTCTGGAATGGACAATATATTCATGTTCAACGAGTTAGCTTCATATTCAAGAACACCTTTTTTGGATACATGAGTATTACAGTTATTAGTTACATTTATTATCACTATGGCATTAGTACTATTACTTTCATTACTTTTGGTAACTCTCCTTGTAGATTTGAATTTTCAATTTTTCAATCAAGAGGAGAGCTTTTATTGGCAAGGATATAAGATACGAGGTTATCGAACGAAGAAGCGCTGCCGGAAAGGGGTAAACTGTGTATACTTGTGTTCAACCAAAACCAAAAAAATTTATTTGATTTTATTCTCAATTCACGGTAAATATTTGAGAGATAAATTTTTTGGTTTTGACTCTGCATTCTTAATATTATTGTAAATATTATGCACCTAGTCTTAACTATATAAGATAAAATTTTATAATCTCTCCTAAAAATTAGGGCCTGTCTCTTCTTATCACTGTAGATATGAAATTCACATATACATTTCCTTGTACGCTATATGCTCAGTGAAAACATATTTGCAATAATTGAGTAGAAAAGGTACCCTAAGTAACCTTACAAAACTAAAAGTATCCTCTTGAAGAAAAAATCGCAACAGCATTCAGCATCTCTCTGAAGTCAGGGAATATTCTAAGGAAAATTGACTACTTTCCATTTTCATTTTATAATAGTCATGTTTCTAATCAAATAATAAATAACTAATTAGAGTTGTATGATTGCAAATTCCAAAGTTCAAATACTTTTAAAAATTTTCGAAACAAATTTAAAACTTGTACAATTTTTAAAATCATGAATTTTAGAATCAGGAAGTGAACAATTTTGAGATTAAATGTTCTAAAATTAAGAAAAATTCAATTTTTAAGCCCGTGGAATTCGAAAATCACTAATTGAAAACATTCAAAAGTTATCGAAGCATTTACATTAATCGTAATCGTATCATTTAAAATTGAACTATCTTAATTTGAGTAACTACAAACAGTAAAAGGTGTATATTATAATACAATAAAAAATTATAACCGCTCCATTGATTCACTGTTAATTGAAAAAAGATGACAAATTTCAGAATGAAACCTAAAAAATTTGTAATCGTATAAATTCACATTGTGATACTGAGAAATGTTAGACATTTCCATGAAGCTTTCGCAATTCATTAATTTTAATTTGACAAAAATCTATGAAATAGAATAATTTAAATCGTAATATTTTAAATTCACGTATATTTAATTTAATTCATGAAGAATTGAAATTAGGAGTTAAATTTAAAAATTTAAATTATTTCATTTAGATGGTTTCGTTTGTAAAAAAATGAAAATTTAAGTGTTCGGAATAAACAAAAAAAGTATATAAAACCTTCAGAATTGTCCAAATTTGAACCATAGAACAGTTAAAAGTAAAAAGCTTTTAGTAGTAAAAGACTTCTCACAATAAATTTCATAATTTTACAAATTTAAATTCAAAAGTGTATCAAACGGAGTAATTAAAATTATTTCTTCCAGATTTGAATAATGTATAATTCGAATTGATGATTAAACAATCAATAAAACTTGGAAACTGTCAATCATAGCAATGTTATTTATACTATTTTAGTTTTCTACTTTCAAACTTGTACTTTTTTTAATCGGATTTAATGGAACAATCTCAAATTTGAAGGGGTTTAGAATTAACAATTTGAATAAATTAAAGAATTAATAATTTATAGGAGCGATTATTTCAATAAAGTATAAATAACTTTAAAATTTCAACTTGAACTTTTAAAGTAACCAAATTTTAACTTGGATGCTTCCGTGATTCAGAATTTGGAATTTAAGTGTTTAAGCTTAACACATTTTTTCAGAAGTTTAAGATATGAAAAGTGATAATTTGAACAATTCGAAATTGATATTAAAAATGGTACAATTTCTTTCAGAAAGTTGAAACATGAAGAATATTGAACGTTTCCATAGGAAATTGACCCAAATTAATTTCGAACTATTTTTAATTTTCAAAAAAGTTCAACTAATTTCTGGAAACCCAATCATAAAAAAGCATTGCTAGAATTCGTAGTTATGAGCTGTGTAATCAAAATTTCAATCCCACTTCATAAAAATACAGATGTCCCTAAATAAAACTTCGAAAATTCCTGACAATTTTTTTAGCAATAAATCTACACCTACATTTCTTATTTATTTCGAGTATTTGGCCTCTTGCTTTTATATTTTTACCGAATTTTGTAACTACTCGCAGTTAACCCTTAGAATAAGCCCTGTTTAAAACTGAGTTAGAAAGCGCTGTTCTTCTAGTGTCTTTGAGCTTCTGGATATGGCACTATTTTCAATTTGTATAATATAATTTTTCAAAACATGTTGCTGGTTCCTTCGTTGTATATACAGTACAAGTTTAACTTTCAGTTTGATTGTGTTAGGTGCTTTCATTTGGCCAGGTACGATTAATTAGATCCTCCATTGAAAACTAAACTCCTATCCCCTCGGTCAAACTCAATCAATACCCTGATCACGACATGGGTACACAAAGCTCTAATTGTTCTCTCTGGTGGCAGCCTCATTATTTGCCACAAATCGCCGAATGTCCCCACAATGAAAATATCTTCCAAATTCGCCAAAATTTCAATTAATCTAGTACAATATGTAAAAACAATCTTAAAACAATGTTGATACAATGCTAAAAAAATATTGACATAATTTTAAAACAATGTCAAAACAGCAACTGTTAGCAAAGATGTTACTCAAATTTTCAAATGCAACAATTTTGCTTTAAATAATGTATAGTACTTGCATCCGTAACTATTTTTTCACATGAACATAGATATTTCCTCACTATACATAGACTATATCTTATGGACAAAGTTTGTCATGTCTAATGGTTATTAGATCTTATATGCTGTATGAACTATATCGTTACAACAATGACTGATACCTAGAAGACAATAACGAGTACATGTACAATGATAGTTGGCTAGAACACTTATAGTTGACTTTCGTTTGATCTTAATTTTTTTTTCTATAGTATTCAACGGATTATTATTAGCGGCTAATGAGCAGTGGAAGCTCATATGCGTTTATATCACTATATTCGATATTTCGAGCGAGTATCGAGTCTCGAGGCGACTAACGATGTACGAGTACTTTGGCAGCGATCTTTTCTCTTCGTTTACATTTTACCATGTACAATGTACAATTGTACAAACTTATTGAGCTAATGAAGTTTTTCGCATCATCTGCTTTTTGAAAAGTGCTTTTACAGCGGCTCAAAATTTCTTGAGTTGTATCAAACTGGTGGCTTTTAATTTAATACGTAGAAGTAGCTCATCTAAAAGGAAGCATTCTTAGATTCGAGTTGGTTATTGTCTGTGCAGACTTTCGATTTTCAACGCACTGAACACTCGACTACAAACAGAGCCCAGAATTTCTTTTCTCATGCTCAGTGTTCCGATTATTTAATTTGAAATTTCCGTAATAACGCTTAACTTACTTCTCCAATTATCTCATACTTCAAAAGTAAACTTTTAAAAATACTGCTTTAAAATTATTTCTTTAGAAGAGTAAACAATCGATAGGAAAATATTTTAGAATGTTAAGCCATCTTGTGCCTGACAAGAAAGAGATAAAATATATGCATTATTCAATAAAGTTTCATATAACGTATTTCGTAATGATGTTCACAACAAAATAGTTTATCCAATAAGAAAATATTTTGTGCAGTAAGTCCTCAAAATAAAGCTCTTTGTGTTGATAGAACTCAAACTTATCACATAAATCTTGCGTATTATGATCAGCAATCGCAAAGTGGCGATTTTTTTTAGAGACGTATTCTCTGTCGATTGAAATTTTTAAGATCCTGCCTCTGCATTATGTATGGACATTGCCAAATATCCGAGTTGAATATAGTAAGCGAAAATGTGTGTTGAACACACATGGTGTTAATCGCGAGTTTTACTATCGTTAGTAAGCTCATATCGAAGTGGCATGATGATCCGAAGTCATTTTATCTACTCGTGGAAGAGCCGCTAATTCGTTTCTGCTTAGATGATGTACTATTCCGGCACCTAGTGAATCTCCTAGTACGTTCACAGTCGTCCTGCATCGGTCTCTAAAAATTTAATTTATATTTTAATAATTCAAATGCATTTTCATTCCAGCTTAGAGTGTGATTTGTATTCGTGCTTAATTGTATGCACTTAACATAGGCATGATCCATTGAGTGTTACCGGTATCGGTAAATGTCATTAACAGGAATCTGTGTCAAGACGGGGCAATCGCGAGAGGTAAAAGGCTTGTCGAATAAGGGTTAAGGGTTGAAGGCCAAATATCGGAGGCTCAAGGTGAAGGGTCATAGGCAAGGGGTCAAGTTGGAAAATGAAGGTCCTTCAGTCAAAGGACAAAGTTGCAGGGTGATAAGTTCAGGATAGACGTCAAAGTGAGAGGGTCATAGACCGAAAGTCAGAGGTAAAGGTACAGAAATGAGATTGGATATGATTTAATTAATATATTATGTAGTTCGGAAATTCATGTTTTTGGTTTTTGCCATTACTTACAGTAACCAATCAACTGCCAGGATTGTAGCCACATTTTTAGCATCAATTCCAACTGTATCGAGTACCATAACCATTGTCACTAATCCCGCCTGCGGGATACCTGCTGCACCAATACTTGCAGCAGTTGCAGTAATACTGTAAATAAATAAGATGTTTTTATATATTAGTGTTCATTTCATTAAATTAGTTTGAAAAATATAGATTGAGTTACTGGTGACATATACATTTACAAATCATGTTCCATTTTTTATAAAATTACATATATTTTATATATTCAGGGGACAATGCATTAACCTTTAATATAATTAATAACTAATATTTTCTTGTGGATACAGAAAAATCATTTAAAAACAACGAGACAAAAGTTGAAATATTTTTTGAATTCTTAAAACTATTTTGTTGTCATTCTCACGAGATTTCATAAATCATCCTCAACCTTTTCTGTTAAAAAGGATATTTCATTATTTTCCGTACTAATTTTTTTCATGAATATTATAAAAATGGCGAAAAATTCACATCTAAAATAATTCCTGAAAAAATATATATATGAAATTATGCTCATTTGATCCGCCCTTAAGCTTAGGGTAAGTCGGGGAGAGATGAAACACTTTTTTTTGCTCAGCTCCCATATCATCTTGCTGACATATCTGCAAATCGTTTAGGCAATTTTCTCTCATTTAATCCCTTCACTTTACAACCGCGATATGGATTTTCTATTTAATTAAAATTTTCATAGTACCAGAAACCAAAACACAAAAAAAAATTCGGTTGACGTGACTCTGAAAATTGATTTATCACTCAAAATATTACAAAATTACTCTGATAACATAGAAAAAAGGTCTTTTTATATTCATTACGTCTCTTGAACCCAAAAATATGTAAATAGGAAAAAAAATATCGTGAACAGAATTCAGTTAGAAGACCAGCGACTTAACTAATTGTAAGTTACGTTTCACAGAGATTCATTTGAGCCGATTTTTAAATTTTTGTTATTAATTTTGTATTTAACACCAAAGTTGCCATTTTTTTAACGATGTAATTTTCTGCAACTACTCATATTTATGCAAAACATGAAGACATTAGTAGACACTCCTTACAAATAATATTCAGCAGGATATCACATCAAACAAAACATTTATTTTTATAATAATAAATTAATGAGTGAAAATGCTCCTTTAAAATTGAAAATACTTGCAGGATTTTTTGTTTATTCTTTGTTTGAGATATACGTAGAAATAATGCTGAATTATTATCTTTAAAAAATCTAAAGTATTTGTTAATATCATAAGTAAATTTAATACGCGAACACATATCTTAGCTATTTCAAGCTCTAAACACTTTGCTTAATCAAAAGTTTGTCGAAAATAAATAATATTTAAGATTGTTTAGTACTTGATAGCACTTTTCGATGTTTCAAATCAATTTGATAAAAAATACAAATTTTCGTCAATTTTCACTCGGCAGACTTCTTTTTTTCAACGGAGTCAATTTTAATTACTTGAAAAATCCTTCATTTATGATACTTTATCAAACAATAATAATTGTTACGGAATCGAGTGCCAATAATTCAGAATGAACTGTATTTATTAAAAGGCTTTTCCAGACAACAATATTTGTTATTTGTTCAAATACATTTTATAAATAAATACGCAGATTTTGGTCAATTTTCAACCAGCAGATTTCGTTTCTTTAACGGAATTAACTAAAAATAAGTTGGAAAAAATCCGTCTCTTATAATACTTCGTCGAAGAACAATCATTTTTCATGTTACACAAAATTTTATAAACAAATTCATAACTTGACTACTTTTGAACAAATGGATGTAGTTTTCTTACTAGAGCTAATGCAAGTGACTCAGTAAGGACCCTATTCATCAGGAGACTTTGCCAGATGACAACATTTGTTATTTATTTTAACAAATTTGATTTAAAAAATACGAAAATCTATATTTTTCATGAAATTCGTCTAATTAAATCACAAATGATGTTACTTAAAAAAGTCTCCTACTAAATAGGGTCCTTTTTGTGTCATTGGTAGTCAATTTACTAAAAAAAACTACATCCGTTGTTTGAAGAGTAGTAAAGTTGTGAATGTTTTTTAGAACATTGTTTATAGAATTAAAAATTATTGTTTTTCGATAAAGTATAACAAGGAAAGGATCTTTCGAAGTTATTGAGCTCTAATTCTATTTGAAAAAATTAAATATACTGGTTGAAAATTGTCGAAAATCTATATTTGTTTATAAAATGTATTTAAATAAATAACAAATATTTTTCCTTGACAAATTTGCATAATAAATAAGCTCCTTTTTGAGTAATTGGCCGTTGTTTTCTAAAGAAAAAACTACCTTCCATTGTTTATAAAATAAACAATAATTATTGTTGGTCGATAAAGTATCATAAGAGAAGGGATTTCCAAGTAATTAAAAAAATTAACAATTGTTTTCAGAGGTTTAAAAAATCGTACATATCATTTATTGCCGACAAATTTTTTATGAATTTTGTTAAAGGAACGGAATCTTCACAGCGCGAAATGGCTAAGATTTATTTAAGCTTTATTTAATAAATTTGCTTATAATATTACAATTACTCTAGATTTAGAAAAAACGGTAACCAAGCATTATTTTTACGTATGTCCTGAACAAAAAAATGGAAAATAAAATCTCCAAATATTTTTAATCTTGAAGTAGCGATTTCACCCATTCATTTGTAAATGTGAAAATAAACAAATTTTTTAAATGCATAACCTATTGAATCGTTTATAACAAATTTCAATTTTGTTGTTCAATAAAAATTAATTAATTGATTTCATCGAATTTTACAAATCTCTTTGAAATTTAGTTAACTTTCATTTTTAAAAAAGCTCAAATCGCCTAAAAATTGTAAACTCTAGACTAATTTGTCGAGAAAAACTTTTTTGTCCCACTGTTTGTCGCCTATATATTTCCCAATTTTACATATTTTAGTTGTCTAGGGGTTGTTCAAAAACTACTCCACAGTGGGGGGGGGGGGGGTGAACAGGTTTTGTTACGGTTTGTGAAGTAAGAGGTGTGGGATTAATAATGCGGAATATGACATTACACATGTAAAATATTAATGTGAAAAGTAATTTTTTGCAATGCTTGAAAAAATAAAAATTAGTGCTTTTCTTTTACGAGCAATGCATAGATACAGACTACAGATTTAATTAATCCATTTTTGACGGCAAATTTATCGTTTTTATTTAAAAATTCAACTAATGCATTTTTCAATGAGAATTCGTGTTTTTGATTCAAAATCCAAATTCTTGCTTAAAAGTTGAACTATTATATCAGAAATTAATTCTATTGGTTTGAGATTGAACATCTCGTTTGAAACGTTTTTTTCAAATAAAAGGTTAATTTTGTTGAGTGAAAATTCAACTATATACATATTCTATTTTCGGTTGAAAATTGATCGTTTTTATTTGAAAAGTCAACTGACTCATTTTTCATTGAGAAACTATATTTTAGCTGATATTGCAACTATTGGTTTGAATGTTGGACTAATTTGTTAAACATTAATTTTATTGATTCAAGATTAACCTATTTTATTGAAAATCAGTTTTCTTGGTTGGAAATTAATTTTTTTTAACTAAACATTTAACTAATCCACTATTGGTTGGAAATTGATGTCTTTTGTTGTAAATACGTCTTTCCTCGTAGAAAATTAATCTTCTTGATTAAAAATTCAAATACTTGGTAGAAAGTTGAACTACTTTGTCAAAATGTCATTTAAGTTGAAGGTTTATCTCTTTTATGGAAATTTGAACTTTTTTGTTGAAAATTGGTTTGTGTTTTGGTTGAAAATCAATTTTTTCAACTACAAAAAATATTCTGTTTTTAACTTAAAATTGATAGTTTGCTGTTAAAAATTCAATTTTTTGGTTAAAAATTCGTCTTTTTGAATGAAAAATTCAACTATTTGGTTAAAAACTAACTTTTTGGTTGAACATTCATATTTTCGGGTTAAAAATTTAACTGTTTTCTGAAGAATTTGGCCTTATGGTTTGAAAATTAGTTTAACAATTTGGTTGTGACATTTTATCCCTCTCTTGACTGAAAAACCTCACCTTCATGAAAATTCAACACTTGTAGAAAATTTATCGTTTTGTTCTGAAATTCATCTCTTTTGGTAGAAATTTTATCTTTTTCGGTTCAGAATGAAACAGTTTGGTTAAAATATAAATTATTGCATTTTCCATTGAGAATTATTATTTTTGGTTGAACTCGACTGTTTTTTATTCAAAATTAAAATCTTTTTTTAATTGGAATATCAAATTCACATTTTTTTGTAGAATATAACTTTTTTCTACAAAGGTCATCCTTATGGCATAAGATATGACTATTCGGTTGAAAATACAACTGTTTTTGAAGTTAATTCTTGTTTTTTACAATTCCCAATTTGATTAAAATTTTGTTTCAAGGTTGAAAATTCAATTATTTGGTTGAATTTCATCTTTTTGCTTAAAAGTTCAACTATTTGATTGTAAATGCAAGTATTTGGTAAAAAAATTAATTTTCTTTGTTTGTTACAAATTTAAGTATTTGCTTGAAAAATCATCTTTTTTAGTTGGAAATTCAAATTTTTGAGTTCATAAGTCAACCGTTTTCTTAAACATTCCACTTTTTAATTTGAAGGCTTAACTCTTTCGTTGAGAATTCATCTCTTTTGGTAGACAATTGATCTTTTTGGCTGAAAATTCAACTATTGTCTTCAAAATGAAATATATGATTCGGCTTAAAATCTTGAGCGTTTCATATTTGATTCAATATAGTACCTATGCATTCATTTTATTTAAAAGATTTTACTCTCCCATTTTCGCAAAAAATCACCGTGTCCCTTATTTTGACTGCGTATTGATTTAGTGATGAAATTATTATTCATTTAGTGAAATTTAACTAACATGTAGTGTAATATTAACTGGCTGAATCAGTGGCTGACATTTTGCTGTTTTATATGAGACGATTATCAAATTAAATCAAAGACAAAATTTTGACCTAAAATCGGGATGGGTGTTTGTATTTGTGACGCCACCCTGGGGGGGGGGGGGGTTCAAGCCTTTTGTGATGATCTGTGACGAAGAAGAGTTGGGGGGTGGAAAATTTATTCAAAGTAGCATGAAGTCGTTTTTGAACAACCCCTGGAATAATTAAAGTATATTTTGGTTAATTGAAACGCCTTTGGCTCATTTAACTCATAAAGTATATGTTGGCATAAGTGAATCTATTTAAATTTGTCAACTAAACCTCAGAACCTGGCGGCTTTCCACCGATTTTGTTGAAACCTTTTGCATTGTGTTTCTAAATATGTATAGTAAAATGATTAAAAAAATATCTGTACGCAAATTTAAAAATCCATTTTTTTCAAAAATTTCCAAAAATCAATGAAAAACTTGAATAACTTTAATTAATTAAGTCCTAGAGAAACGGAAACACTGTGTATATATAAATTTGGGTTGCTGATTATGAATTTAAGGTGAAAAATTCAAAATGGCCGACCAAAAGTTTTAAACATTTATAAACTCTAAAAAAAAATAATATTAAATGATTAATATTTCACATGCGTAATCCTTAAGACATTAGAAGTTAACAAAAAATAATGTTGTTCCGGGATGAAGGGTGAAAAAACTCTTAAATCGTGGAAAAAACCCTCAAAAAATGGTTTTTGTCGATTATTTTGGAAAGAGTGCATCGGTAAGAAATGAATTTTTGCAAAAAACTTGTACATAGAATATACATAAAAAATAATGGTATTTACTTTTCCTTTGTCGGCTATATTTTGCGAAATATCCACCCTGGGAGTAGGGGGTGAGTTGTACCGCGCGGTTCATACGCTCCTTTCGTAGCTCATATATCAAAATAGGGTCGTTTCTGGATGAAAGAAGAATACTAAATTATATAGAAATTTCCGTTCTACAACTTAAGGTCTATACATTTTCATCGAAAAACCATCTCATTTGGAGATATGAGCTACAACAGAAGCGTGAGACCTGCGCGGTACAACTTCACCCCCTACTGCCAGGGTGGATATCTCGGAAAATATGCCCGACAAAGGAAAAGCGAAAAACATCATTTTTTATGTATATTTTATGTACAAGTTGTCTGCAAAAATTCATTTCTTACTGATGCACCCTTTCCAAAATAAAAGTTAAAAACTATTTTTTGGGGTGTTTTCCACGATTTGAGGGTGTTTTCGAATTTCATCCTGGGACAGCATTACTTTTTATTAACTTCTTATGTCTTGAGGAATATGCATGCCAAATATTAATCATTTACTATTATTTTTTTTAGAGTTTATAAATGTTAAGAAAATTTAGTCCGCCATTTTGAAATTTTTTTACCTTCAATTTATAATCAGCAACCCAAATTTTCATATGCACGTGTTCTTGTTGCTCTAGGACTTAATTTAATCAAGTTATTCAATTTTTTCATCGATTTTTGGACATTTTTGAAAAAAATGGATTTTCAAATTTGCGCAGAAATTTTTTTAAACATTTCACTAGACATATTCAGCAACACAGTGCAAAAGGTTTCATCAGAATCGTTGGAAACCCGCCAGGTGTTGAGCTTTTTTATTTTTAACGTCTAGCGTGACTCCTATAACTGAATTACAAAAAATAAAATAATATCTCGGATTATTATTTTATTAATTATAATAAAAAAGTCATGAGGACTTTTCTAGTTTTAAAATTTAGATTTCGATTCAGATGTGCACTTACCTAACAGCCACAATTTGACCAAGACTCAATTCCTGCTTAAGCGTTTGCGAAATGAAGATAGCAGCCACAGCCTCATATAGAGCAGTACCGTCCATATTGATCGTTGCTCCTATCGGCATAACAAAACGCGTAACTCTCGGGTCAATTCCATTTCTGTCCTCCAAGCAACCAATGGCAACTGGAAGTGTTGCAGAACTCGAAGAAGTTCCAAAAGCTGTTACTAATGCTTGTGCCATGTTGGAAATGTAAGATAAAGGATTCCTCTTCGTGAGCAGGAAAAATATTGCTGGGAGTATCAAAAATCCATGAATGCACAGCCCAATTAGTACAGTCATGAAATACATTCCCAACTGTTTAACTGTTTGTTCGATAGATTTGATTTCTATTATTCTTGCAGCTACCAAGAAAAGCACTCCAAGGGGAGACAACCTGAAATTATTTTTCATAATAGGATTCCACCTTCTTACAACTTTACCATAGACTTCTTTCGATTTGAGAAGCGAAATGAATCAACTTATTCTTACCAAACAACCCAGTTTGTAATGATCATCATCGCGGATGAAAGAGCTTCGAAAAAGTATAACAGAGGCTTTCCAGGTTCACCCATTTTCCCCAAAGTGATACCCAGGATTGCGGAAAAGACAACTAGACCCAAGATGTTGGTGCCACTTGCTGATTCATCTTTTATGGTCCATGTGAACTTATCAACTGAAAAATATAGATCGTGTTACATTATATTATAATAATATATACAGGATTTTTATGGAAAGTCAGGAAAAGTCAGGGGATTTAAAACTGATCAGGGAATGTCAGGGAAAACCTGAAAGAATCAGGGTATTTTCGACAAGTGGAAGTTAAAGCTTAGGGGTCATCAAAATTACGTAGGACGTTTCTCTGACATTTTCAACCCCCCCCCCCCCCCTAACCCCTACAAAATTTGTTTTAAATTTTATAAAGTTAGGGAATGAACGTACATACAAATTCTGTTAATTAAATCAACATGGAAACTTGAAGGAATTAGATTTAGAAATGAAAATGAATTGATTAAAAACTCAACTTTTTGTTGAAATTTTGTCTTTTTGGATCGAAAATTAACTTTCTCGTTAAAAATTCATATTTTTGGTTTGAAAATTCAACTACTTTGTAAAAAAATTCGTCTTCTTGGGATGAAGATTCAACATTTTAGCTGAAATTTCATTTCTTTAATGACTGATAAATCTTGGTTGCAAATGTTCTTGTTAAAAATTCAACTATTTTGTTGAAAATTGATATTTTTGTTTGAGTTCAACTGCTTTTTGTATAAAATAAAAATATTTCTTGGTTGAAATATCAACTATTACTTTTTTCCTTAAGAATTTATCTCTTTTGGTTGGAAATTCAACTACTTACTTGAAAGTTGAACGTCTTTGTTAAAAAATCATTTTTTGCATAATCATTCATCATTTTAGGTCAAAAATCTTCTTTTTTTTCGTTCCAAATTTAACTATTAAAGAGATAATTTTTTTTTTAAAATCAGTTTTTTTTTCAAACTGAAACTTTACCTGCTCCATTTTTATTTGAAACTTCTTGTCTTTTGCTGAAAATATTTCTTTTCTTTGGTTGAAAACTTAACTATTTTGTTGAAAATACCATTTTTTTTTAAGATGTAACCATTTATTTAAATAGTCTTTTTGTGGCATTTTTATTTCAATCAAAACTTTAACTATTGCATATTTTCTGAAAAATTTATCTTTTACCTGTAAAAGATGAATAAAGAAAATGTTTAACTATATTTGAAAATTTAATTAATTGGATAGAGTTTCAGGTATTTTGCTGAAAATTCGTCTTCTGTGGTAGAATGTTCGTCTTCTTGGTAAACATTAATCTTTTTGATTGGAAATTCCTTTCCCTCTTTGAAAACATAACTATTTTGTCAAGAATTTTTTTGTTTTCAATTAAATTTTTCAACTTAAAATTTAACTATTACATTTTTGCTTGAAAATTCATATTTTTGGTTGAAAATTCCACTATTTGGTGGAAGATTCATTCCTTTTGTTGAATGTCCATCATTTTAGTTAAAAATTAATTTTTTTAGTGAAAAATTGAACTATTTTGTTTAAAATTCTAGTATTTTGGTAGAAAACTTGTATTTCTAGGTTGAGAAAAGAACAATTTTAAACATTCATTTTTAGGATCAGGAAAAATGAAAAGGTGTTCATGAAAAAGTCAGGTAATTTCGAAATTGGAATTTTGTAGCAACCCTGTATATATTTTAATTTATTTTTCTAATTAAATTTTCTTACTGTTTGACTGATTTTTTCTTGGATCAGGATCGTAGTATATTCCTGTTCGATACTGCGAAATGCATGCTTCAACCAAATTAGGTGGAAACATGTTTCTGATCAAGTCTAACAATGTGTCGGGGGTTGTAACGTTGCGCTGCTCTTTCGATTCCGTTATATTTTCAAATTTAATATCACCTGCACCAGGTCGAATCGAAACCACCAAAATTATACCTGTAGAAAGAGAATTAGTGCATATTTAAATTTTATCGCATCTTATATTTTGAACTTGTAGAACAATTACAATTACAGGCCTTAAATTGTATGCCTTTTCCGAGTTTTTTCGAATTTCTTATCGAATCGTTTCGGTTTCCTTACTTATTTACTACTTTCAAAGTCATTCAAAATTGTACAATCTTGAACAGAAAGATTTCAAACTAAAAATGAAAAAAATTGAATTGGTTCAGGTTGAACCTGAAAAATTTGACAATTTCAAATTGAAATACCTTAATTTTAACAATTTCAAAATAAAACATTTCCTAATACAACTAGTTATAGTCTTTAGCTGTGAAAAAATTCCTTTCTAGCTCCACTGGGATTTGAACCCGGGCCTACAGTTTACGGGTCTAGAGATAAATGTTGTTCGTAGCTAAAGACTGTAACCGTTTTGGTTTAGACTAGTATATCAAAAACCGCCATTTCATGGATGAAAAACTGTTAAAATATTTCATTGAAGATTTAGAAAATTTTAATTATTTAAAAGTAAACAATATTTAAATGTAAATCTCGAAAAATTTTGATTTTTTGGACTGGTGCCCATTAGGATTTTTTGATCAGGAGGCTTTGAACTATATTATATTGCAATTTAAGCCAATTTGACTGGGGCCGGATTTTAATGTAAAGTGTGCGGGGTCCTTTCGCGCATAAAGGTTGTAGTTGGGTGTACAATCTGAACAATGAATAATACAAACAATGAAATAGCCTCGGATTGGACTGAAACTTTGATTGACGAAATGCATACATACGGTAAACGTAAAGGTCGAGTTTCCGGCGACGAATGGAGACTGGATGTTTGAAATGCTGAGGAGTGAATGATCTTAAAGTAAGAGAACTACGAGAAACTATGCACGTTAGGAAATTAGATATTTTATTGTATCTGAGACGAAGAAAAAGGGTTGCGAAAGTAGAAAAATAGAAAATGGGATGTTGAAAGGGGCTTTTGAAATATGGTCAGGAATAGGTAGTGAATCACATGGTAGTCAAGGGGTCGGTTTAATTATGAATGAAAAAGCAAAACAGCATCTCAAAGATCATGATTTTGTATCTCCCAGATTGTTGTGGGCTAGAATGAAGGTAGGAATCAGAAGATTATTTATCATAGCGTGCTACGCACCAGTTTATAGCAATCCTAGAGAAGTGAAAGACGCCTTCTGGGACACTTTAAATGATACAATAAGTGCTTGCGATCAAGGTGCAGAAATAATTCTGCTACGAGATATGAACGGATGGGTTGAGGTCCAACGTCAGGATACATATACAAGAATCATGAAGGGTTCCGAATGCAATACTGATCATTACCTCCTAGTCTCCAAAATAAACTTAGGGCGGGGATGGAGATGAAAGAGAACAAAAAAACGAAAGAAACGCGAATCAAGATTGAAAATTTACAGAAACCGAAAGTGCAAATAGATTTTCAGAATAATATAAACGAACGCATGCATAAGGCAACTTGGGAGGCACTTAGAAGTAATAAACATATAGAGGGCGCGTCGACTTTGTTACGGGATATCATCGTTAAAACTGCGACAGAAGTATGTGGTAGGGCGGTTGTAGGAAGAAAATCTGGTGATGCATGGTGGAATGATGAAATTGAGGCAGCCCAAGAAGAAAAGAAAGAAGCGTACAAGAGAAAGTTGAGCATCACAGTTCTTAGCGATGAGGAGAGAAATAGACTTGGAAATGTTTACAGACATAAAAAGAAGAAAGTTAAACGACTAGTCAAGGAAAGTAAAGATAAAATCAGAACAGAAGAAGAGAAGAAAATACAAAACGACTTTGAAGGGTGTAAGAAACTATTATTCAAAAAGATGAAGGGAAATAAAAGTACAGAGTTTGTCAGCATGAGAAACAGCAAGAGCGAAATGCTATATGATACAGACGGGATGGTAGACGTTTTGAAAGACTCTTTTAAAGAATTCTTAGGAGGCTCTTGACTTGGGGTGATCGCTAGAGAAATTGATCAGCAACCTGAGTCATAGCAGTGTTGCGGAACTAACGTCTCATTTAAATAAATAACACGAGAATTCTAGAATAATATAATATATATATACCCTCTGCCTCACATTACGCGTTTCCTCACCGAGTAAGTAACGCCTACACCGGAAGGGAAATGGCTTAATGGTATAATAATAATAATAAAATAAGGAATTTCTATGGATTTAAAGGGTTTTTAAATAATTGGAGAGTTTTCCAGGGATTTCAGAGAATGTCAACAGAATTCAAGGGTTTTAAATAGATTTTAATGAATTTCAACGGATCTGTAAATGCTTAGGGTATGTTCAATAAGATTCCAAGAAATTTTACGAGATTTCAAAATTTTTGAGTGTTTTCAAAGAATTTTATACAATTTCATAGTAATTCAAGAAGACATCCACGATATCAATGATAATTAAAAGATTTCAAAGGATTTCACCATATTTGAGGCATTCATAAGATTTCAAAAGGAATTATAAGATTCCATAGGATTTCTACGGATTTCAAGAGATTTGAAGGGATTGACAATTTTTCTAGAAATGTATGGAGAACGTCAACAGATTTCAGGGGTTCTTGAAGGATTTCAGTGGATTTCAAGCTATTTTATGGGAGATATATATCGTGTATATACCATATTTCCAAAATAGTTCACCCCTGAATTAAATATTTCAAAAATTGCAAGGCAATCTTTCGCTACTGTACTCAACTCAACTATATAAGCACACCCGGTTCGCGCTATTCCAAGAATTGATGTCCTTGGCAGTTTCATGATGAGGGGAGCCGCGGAACCGAGAAAGAGGTGGTGCTCAGTTAAGGCGCTTCAAACGAGTCACGGTTTCGCTTGATCCACTAAACGTCTAAGAGGATGAATTGTTGAACGTAATATTTTTTACCACATGATCTAAAAGCAATTATACCGGTTTGGACATAGAGCTTTTTCCGGAAAATGTTCTTGTTTTTTTTTTTGTAATTGAAAATGGTGTGTTGTTTTTGCGCCAGAAACCGGCAACATCCGTAGCTCAGCGTACATACTAGGCACAGTGTTGCCGGATTCAGGTGCAAAAAACAGTGCATTTTCAATAATAAAAAAAAACAAGAACATTTCCCAGAAAAAGCTCTCTGTCCAAACTGGTATAATTGCCTTTACATTACGTGGTAAAAATATGACTTTCAATAATTCATCAGTTTAGGGCGTATAGTGGATCAAGCGAAACCGAGAAACGTTTGAAGCGCCTTAAGCGCGACAAACAGTATGGGAGCTTCGCTCTCAGCACGTTAGTTTCGTCAGGTTCAGTGAGCTGGTAATTAGTCTACGTCTACATTCCCCTAATTTAGTCTGAAGGCCATTGCAAGACATGCTCGAAACCGTGCTTATATCGGGAAATGAGTGTATTTTTCAAAATTTGTGCTACTATTGGCACTATTTTTAATTTCTTAAAGTAGATCGAGGCCTGTACTCCTCAAATATTGTTTATTATTCTATCTAATAACATGTAACTTGTAGAATAAGATTTTTTCAAAATACTCACCTAAAATAACAGCACTGATGGTGGTAACAAAATAATAGATGACTGCCCGACTTCCTATCTTTCCACTCAGAGAAAGATCGAGAGATCCGATAGCTGAGATCAAACTCGACATGATCAAAGGCAAGATCAAGCCTTTTAGCATCCTTAAGAACAATTCTCCAGCATAATTTACATACATCTGCTCTCTTTGACTCCATGATTCACGACTTGCTCTTAATCCTATACCGAGAACTACCCCTCCCACGACTCCAAAAACAGTGAGTAAAGTTAAGGCATTGTGTTTCAAACATGTCACCACCTTTTCCTGTCTTGTCCTCGGTATTCTACTTGGTTCTTGAGGGTAATATGATTTCCTTTCATCTTTCCTACTCTGTCCATCTACTCCAGACAAGGGCGATCTGCAAAACAAAAACTTTTATGAAATTTTGTCTCATTTTCAGGGTTTCATAGCCCTAGTCAGAAACCCTTATAGTTTCGATCGGGTGTACTTCCGTTCGTCCGTTGTACTTTTTGAGCGCGAGGGGAAGTGAGGATAGTGGAAGTAGAAGTGAGAAGGGGTTAGTGGGGAAGTGAGGAGGTGAATGAGGGAAGGAAAATAGGGTAGAGTAAGTGATGGTAGGAAATGAGTGGGTAGAGGGTGGGGAAGTAAAGGGAAGGGAATAAGGCCAAGTGAAGGGAAGGGTAGTAGGGAAAGTGAGGATACGGGAAGTAGAGGAGGGAAAAGTAGGGACAGGAAAGAAAAGTGAAATGGAATGTAAGAGAGGGATAGCAGAGGAAGGGAAGTGAATTATGGTAGGGGAAGTATGCGAATTGGAGAGAGAGTAAGGGAGGAGGAGATTTGAACGACTTAATAAAAATCTTAGTAGGCTATGAAACCCTTTCTTGCAGGCGCATGGCACCTACTTTGACTAATTTTTTTATATCTTAATATCGTCAACATCTTCATTATTATCAGCAATCTATGATGATCGGTAACGAGATTCTGTATCCAGAAACATTTTGAAGAATATATTCAATTTTTGATGGGATACATTAACACGGGATAAAGTCATTTAATAATCATAAGACTACTTCTGCAATACATGTAAATAATTTGTAAGAAAATTCTCTTCAAAACAGATGTTTTCATTTCGAATGAAACATCGAAAATAATTGGTCCATCACGCAAAAAGTGGATTGCTAAGTCTACTGCGCTACATGGTAAACTCTTTTTACCTGTGCATTTTTTCTACTATTTTGTAAATCGAACAGTTTCATGTGATGATTTAGACTTTTAATTTTATTTTTAAAATTTGTATGCTTTGAAATAAAATTTGAATATTATCAAATTCAATAAAGTTAAATCCAATTTTTTCTACCCTCAGAGTGATTATCATAATTTTCTTGGCCTCAATGGAATAATTATTATTCCTATATCACTATCAGAATTTATATTATTATTATTCTATAGTTTCTGTATTTCAATTATTGCTTTGAACAATTATTTTTGAGCTTAATTTTGATAGAATTCACTTTGTCAAAATTTGAGTGATAACAAATCGATTTTCTATACCTTCTACATACTTCTTTAAATTAGAACTATTGAAATTAGAATTAAGGATTTCAATCTTCTTAAGATTTACAAATATAAACGCAGTAAAATTCTCAAAATTTTTAAAAAGCATTTATTAAATTTTTATTATATCCAATTCCCTAAAATTGGAGTTCTATCCTAATGAATTTTGATTGCACTTTAATTATTTTATTAATAAGATTCAAAGTTAATTAATTATTGAAATTTGAATTCTTCGAAAAATTGTATAAATTAAAATTAAAATTCTACAAATTGAAATCAATTATTAAAAGGTCGCAAATGATAGATGCTATTGAAATTTTTTATTCTAATTTTTTTTAAGTGGTACAATTAAATCTAAAATTGAAATTCAAACCTGAATCGACCGAAGTTGAAATTCCATTAAATTAAATGAGTTTTAAATTCAGTGCTTTAAAATTGAATGAGTCACAATTGGATTAATTAAAATTTTAAATGGTAGATACAGATGCAATTAAAAGTAAAATCTTTTAAATGGACTTAATTGAGGCCATGTATCAGAGTGGCCCACTAAACACGAAAATCACACTCAACATTGTTTCATGGAAGCGTTTTCGAGCTATAAAGGTTTGAATTTTTTCAATTTTCCGACATTTTTTAGTATATCTCGAGTTCTAATTGATCGATTTCTCGAAACAAGCATTCAAATTAAAGGCAACTGAATCCTGTATAACTCTCTATCCTAAAGTTTTCCGATCGGCCCAGTAATTCAGATGCTAGCGATTTTAATGATTTGGCTAATATTTGCGATTTATGTTTTCTCAGGAAGATACGTGAATTGTCGACCTCGTTTTTTGCCAAAAAATACAACTTGTTCAAATTATTAAAATTCCTAGCATCTGAATTACTAGGTCGATCTGAAAACTTTAGAATGGGACAGGATTCAGATGCCTTCAATTTCAGTGCTTGTTTAGGGGAATCGGGCAATTAGAACTCTTGATATACTCAAAAACGTTGGAAGATTGAAAAAAATATCAAACATTGATATCTCGAAAACGCTTCCATAAAAAAATTCTGAGTGTGATTTTCGTGTTAAGTGGGCCAAAATACATGGGAAAATCATAGTGAGATATGGTGACCAGAAGAAAGTTTTAATTTTGGGAACTAGTGTTACATGGTATTATATTTGGCGGGTTTTGATTTTATTATTTCCTTTAAATAGTGGAACTTTTTGAATTTTCAACTTGGAATGTAACTGAGAATAGGGTTTTGATGCCTTGGATAAAATTTATTCAATACAATTGCATTATTTAGTCATAATATTTCCAAAATTTTCAGTGGGATATTGATTATATTAGAATCTTATAACCCAAGTGGATTGTTTAGGAATTACAATTGGGCCATTCAACACATTTTCATGCTTTCCAATGAGGTCGATTATAACTTGAAACTTTTCAAATACTTACAATTTTGATGCTTCAAGATAAGACTTATTTCTGATGAGGTGACATTCAATCTGAATGAATACAAATTGCATCCATCATATCCTGATTGGCTTAATGACATTTTTGATGGATTTCAATCAAATGTGTTTAGATTTTCATTACTTACATTGAAAAGTATTCAAATTTGCATACAATTTCACCAATGATTGTTTCTAAATATGGTATTCTTTTTCTTTCCAATTGGATGAATTTAAAAAAAGATATAAACATTTAACGTTTTATATTTATATTCATTTATTATTTATTGTATTTCGCTTTCAATTGTGATTGGAATAAAATTTCACAGTAATCCCCGTGTAGAAAATTATTGGGGCAGACTTGCGCCCAGTTAGGGCATTGTCTAGACTATCTAATCTAGACGATCTTTTCGGGCCCTAATTGAGTGCTGGCTAGCCCGTCATGACCAAAAATATATGAAGTATCAAACCCAATTATCTTTTTGCACATTTCCAAAATCAGTCAGGGTGTTTAAGAGTATCCAAAATGAAAAGCACATAAAAAAATTTATTAATTTTTTGATTATCTAGTCATTCCTTTCAGGTCCGAGTCGGGTGCTGACTATCCCGTCAGTCAAAGAATTCTGTTCTCATCATTCAAACAGTCTTTGAAATCATTTCTAACGTCAAACATCTGAAATAGATTTTCACAAGACCGACTGACTAGCACCAGATTAGCTCGTCCAGACTACCGCTTGACCATACAAAAACGTTTTACTACTATTCAGCGCCATAACAGGCCGTCTTGTCGGCGCCACATTTGCGGTCAGAACGGTTTATCGTGGCCCCGAATAGTTCCCCGAGAATTTTCTAAACGAGTCAATTAGAATTCTAAAACTGAAATATTTTCTATACTTTCCAATGGAATCTACACAAAGTCATAGATTTTCAAGTTCCATTTATTAAATTTTGGATATCTTCCCTCGCAGTAAAATGCAACTGCTTTCATTTTGGTGAAAAATGAATTTCCGAAAATTCTTATACCCCAATAATCCATGACAATTTCATGACAATACTTTTACACTACTTATCTGTGAAATATCTAAACACGCCTGTAATGAGAAAAGCTAAAAATGGCTTTGCACAATTTACATGCATAATTTTTGCTTTGTTTATATTGTCAGAGATGAATAGTGGCAATATGCGAATCTAATTCAAGGCTCTTCAGCATAAAAAGATATACATGAATATGCCACGAGGCTGGCATCGTGCAAACAAAAATAGATGAATTGCTCTCGGCAGTAATAGATGTTCAGTCTTGAATTGCTAGATGTACATATATTGGTGTAAGGTTTTCACACCAACTTTATACTTTGTACGAATACATATGAACATATACGTTATATATTTACATATTGCGTATTATTGCACTCGGGGTACATAGATTAAGGATCAGATTCATGGTCAGTTTTTAACCTACGCCTCGACTTTTCGTGATAAAATTATAACATTCCGTAATAGTTTATAGGTTCAAATCAACAAGTTGACAATATGATATCCCTGGTATATTATACAGGGTGTTTTTTATTTTAAAACATCGAAATATCTCAAGCAATACGCATCCTACGAAAAAAGATCTGTATTAAAAACTTTTTTTTCGAGGGAAAAAGCGACTCCGCCAAATTTTACTTCACATTCAACCCCCTGGGAGGGATGTGGGAGGGGATACGCGACAAGTGGCATCGCAATGGGCCCTGATAATGGTATTGAAATTACCACCCAGGGAGTATGTTTTGTAATAAAACTTACTTTTTTTAAATAGAGAATCTGAATCTGCAATAAAAAATATAGATTCCTATTTGAAATTTTGAAGTCTACCCCCTTTCCGCCCCCCAGAGGGTAGGGTATGGGGTTTTTGGTGGAGTCGCTTTTCCCCCTCGAAAATAGAAAGTTTTTATTACAGATATTTTTCTGTAGGATGCGTATTTCTTGAGATATTTTGATGTCTCAAAAAATAAAAGAATGTAAAGGAAGATTACTATAATACTAATTTAAAATTGTACAGCCTAAACACTTCAAAGAAAATAATAATAAGAGAGGCATGGAAAATTGGAAAGCTACCTACAAATATTAATTTTTTATTGATTCTGCATTCTATTGAATTACTTGGAATGTCTTTTTAAACTCTTTCAAATCTTTCTGAATTCTTTTGACTTAGTTGAAATCTTCTAAATTCCTTCGAATTCCTAGATACATATGAATTCATCTCATTTCCCTGAATTATCTGAATACCTTGACTTCGTTGAATTTCCTGAATTATAAGAACTGAAGGAATTTAAGAAATTCTACGAATTCAAGGAATCCAAAATAGTCAAGGATTTCTGAGGAGTCAGAGGATTCCGAATATTCAAGGAATCCTAAGTATTCAAATAATTCAGGATGTTTAGGGGATAATTTATAAAGCTGAAGGAATTCAGAAGAATTAAAGGAATACCGGTAATTTAGAGAATACAGGGATTTTAAGAAATTCGGAATATTCAAGGATATCAATGAATTCAAAGAATTCAAATGATTCAGAATATATAAGGAATTCAGGGAAATAAGAACATTTCGAGAATTAGAGAGCCTTTAGGGAATTCGAGGAAGTCAAGGAATTCATAATATTCCAAAAATTCAGGGAATTTAGAGAATTCAAAGAATTCAGAGATTTTCAGGAATTCAGCAAATGCAAGGAATTTTAGAATAATCAAGGAGTTCAGGATATTAAGGATATTGGTTATTAGATTTCTTTAAACTGAAAATTAAAATGAGGGCCTACTTCTTCATCTTGATTTCTGTCATTTGAACACTTATTGTAATTAATATGAATATGCAAAGAGGTTTTATGCCATTCTGGAATACTTAAAAAAAAATTCTAATTGAATAATTACATTATTTTAATATAATACTTTAATTGAATTAATAAATTAAATTAATTAATAATAGTTTTTTATTCTCACGCTTATATTCAAAACCAGGCGTTCATATTAAAAATTATCAACAATGACAATTTTTGAAAGATATTTCCCCTTGAATCATAAAATTAGCGGTTAAAGTTAATTAATTTTTTGTATCCAAATTTATTTTATCTAGCCGAGGGAAGAGAGACGAAAAGGAGGGAAACCAGAATCAATGTCAGACTCGCCCATCCTCTGACCCCTCAGCAGATAGATACATTAATTAATTTGAATGTAATCACCGACCCAGGTGAAAAAGTTATATTTAGTTTATATATGGTGGTTAAAAAACTGACATTTTTCCTTTTTTTGTATTCAGAAAAATTTATGAACAAATGAAAAATGTCTTTGTCTCGTCCACTAAATATAAAATATATATGACTTTTTCATGCAGAAATTTACATTAAAACCGCAGAATAATTTGTATGGCAGCTCGTTTGCTTGGTAGCTAGGGGAGAATGAGGGTGCGTTGGCGCACCTAAAAGAAAAAGTGAATTCAAAAGAAAAGTATACAACTGTAAATAATAAAAAAATGTACGTTAGGTGGCTTGATATCTTAGCTATGGTGAGTGAAAAAGATTTGTCAATGAAAAAATAAATAAAATGGGTTAATGTTAGTTTTCCTGAAATACTGCACCTGCGTCCTGTTAGATATTTTCAAGTCTGCATATTACTAAAGAAACAAGAGCTAAAATTATTGTATTTTTAACAGAAGCATGTCAGCGCGATCTAGTTCTTAGTGTATTACCTTGTACATGAAATGTAAAAAATATTATGCTTTATTAAAAATTGTAATAGTATTACACGTAATTTACCTAATAATTTTAGTAGTACATAAAAATGTTAGTACTAATATTAAATGCAACAATCATAAATTCACGAAACATTAATAAATGAATCAAGAAAAAAGGTGTCCTCCACAAATTACATAATGTGCTTTTCTGAAATCCCCCCTTCCACATATAATATATTTTGCTTCGACCCCCAACATCCATTTATTTATCGCAGGCTTTACGGTTTTTCCCCTTTTTCTCGTTTTTCCACTAAAGACCGATCGGAATTAATAGAAACCAATAAGAAAATCCAACTATTTTTTATTTAAAGCTTATTATTTTCGGTTGAAAAGTCTGCTAAGTACATTTTTTCTTAAAAAATCATCTTTTTCGTTCAAAATTTAATTATTTTGTTGAAAATTCAATGATTCCGTTAAAAAGTCATTCTTTTTAGCTGGAAATGCAACTGTTTTGTTGAAAATACGTTTTGTTTTCTTCGGTTGAAAATTAAATTTTTAACTGAAAATTTGTCTTATTCCATTTCTTGTTGACATTTATCTTTTTATGTTGCAAATTCAAGTATTTGGTTGAAAATTCATGCATTTTGTTAAAAACTCATTGTTTTTCGTAGGAAATTAATCCTTTCGGTTGAGAATTTCACTATTTGGTTAAAAATGTATGTATTCTGTTGAAAAATATCCTTTTTTGGTACAGAATTAATTTTCTTGGTTGAAAATTAAACTATTTGTCTAAAAATGTAACTATTTGGTTGATATTTCCTATATTTTGTAAAAAATTCGTCATTTCTGGTAGAAAGTTAATCTTCTTGGTTGAAACTTCAACTTTTTGGTTGAAAATGTACTATTTGGTTGAAATTGTATGTATTTTGTTGAAAATTCGTCTTTTTTATAGAAGATTATTCTTTTTTTATGAAAATTTAACTATCTATTTTAAATTTTATCTGCTTTGTTGAGAATACGTTTTTATTGTTGAAAATTAATTTTTTCCACTGAAAATTTAAGTATTTGGTTGAATATCGAACTGTTTGGTTGAAAATAAGCTCTTTTGTTGAAAATTCATGTTTTCGGCTTGAAAATTCAACGGTTTTGTAGAGAATTCATCTTTTTGGCTTGCAAATTCAACAATTTTGTAGAAAAATCATTTGTTTCTTAGATAATGTTTTTTTTATTGAAAAATATTTTTTAAAATAAATATTTAACTTTTCCATTTTTGGTTCAAATTTGACATATTTTCATTTAAAAATTCCACTATTTGGTTAATTTTTGATGCAATTTGTAAAGAATTCGTTTTCTTTTTTAGTAGAAAGTTAATTTTCTTGGTTGAAAATTCAGCGATTTGGTTGAAAATTTACTATTTAGTTGAAAATGTATATATTTTGTTCAAAATTCTTCTTTTTTTATATAAAATTAAACTTTCCGGTTGAAAATTCGAATATGGGTAATTGTCAAATTGAAGGCAAACTTGAAGTCCCAATAATATAACATTAACTTAGAAGCTCTTGCCGACTTTTTTTAATTTTAATAAACACTTATTATCATCCTCTACAGAATGGGCAGTTCCTTTTTTTTATTTCTGTTCCTATTTACTTTAATTTAATATAAGAACACCCGAAACGTCATTACAGTACGGCGTCCCAACCTCACTTTGCACAAGGATAAATTGATTTTCTCCGTTTTTTCAGACAGTAAACCTGAAAAACGCTTAACGTATCAAGTTTGTAAACTTCACATGAACATAAATTTAATGTAGGCACATTTTTTTAATTCAAATAAATGATATTTTAAAAGCCTTGATGTCTGTCCCTCAATTTTTTCCATTTCAGAAGTCATTACCGTACGTCTGTTTTTCTAGTGAAATATCGTAGTTACAGTGGAGTAATAAATACAAAAATATTAGGCGTGTTGTTTAATACAAGTTTTTATAAAATTGAGCTTAAAATATTAACTCTCTTTTCTGTGAATCCGATATTAAAACTGAAAAGTGCATCTGGACAACAAAAACGTCATTACCGTACGTGCGTTGAAAACCATTTTCGGAGTGAAAAAATTTATGAAAACAACTCCGTTACTTGCTTGGTGGTGTTTTCTTTCATAAGTAGGTGACTTTTGATAATTAAAATTTGTTATTTTTTTATAAACAATAAAAAAGGTTAAACTTTAACATTTTTCTCGCATCATTACCGTACGGTACAATAGAACAGCGTACGACTGATTATACGCGCGTGCCCATGGATTCATTATTATTTCTTATTTTCATAACTGCCCCTTTCGGATTTAAAATAGTTACATGTGATAAGATCAATTTCCGTTATGAAATATTTAATTCCTAATAATAATATGATTGCCACTGTAGGTGCTGAAATTTGCCTACAATTTGACAATTACCCATATATGGTTGAAAATTTACCATTTAGTTTAAAATGTATAATTTTGTTCAAAATTCGTCTTTTTTGGAATTAAATCAATCTTTTCGATTGAAAATAAACTCTTTTGTTGGAAACTCAACTCTTCTGTAGAAAAATTGTCTTATTTGTTCAATTCAATGGCGTCATTGCAAATATAAATAATTCATTGCATTACATCGATTACATTAATATAATAATTAAACACATTTAGCGTCTGCGCCAGATGACCCACCTACGGATTGTTCATTAATTAAATACTTTTCGCTCGAAAGGCTCATTTATTTGAGGAAAATCTTTTTCTTAACACATATATGCATAACTCGATTGACCACAGTTTACAATCATCGAAAATGATCGATTCCGCATCGTGCGCGCAGAGTATGAGCAAAATACCCAACATCAGTGAGCAAAATACCCAAAATCGGTTAGAAGAATGTTTTCGCTGGTGAGTAAAAAGCTCTCCATTGTTACAAAAATATTTTCCTCACTATTTGTTACCGGACAAAATTTACTCATATTTAATCGCATTTATTTTTATACCGATTAAAGTAAAAATTATGTGAAATTCCGGACGCAATTATATAATATTCCAAGGATATGATATTGTCAACTTTCGGATATTCATCCATAAAGTGAACATTTTCGGTTTTTTTCAATGTGGCAAATGTGAGTGTGAACGAAGCCCCTTTTTGAAAGAAAAAGTTTGCCTAATTGAATCTCGGGAGACTCTCGTAAATATTTTATTTCTAGTGCAGGCTTGTGTGTGAGTCAGTTATATATAGAAGAAGGCGCTTCTCGTGCGAGAAAAGCACGTGAGCGAGTAATACGCGAGTCACCAACACAGGACATGACATCACAAATGACGAGAAATTGCTCGTTGGTTATATACGATAGACGTTGCGCTGACTGCATATTGTGCTTACACGTGAGCCCGCTCATGTCAAACCGTCAATCCATGACGATTATAAATATGAAAGCTCAGCCAAAAAGCTCGCGGAATTGACCTGTCAGATTAAATTGAACGTTTGCTTCTTTTAACCCTAACAGAATGAGTGACGAACCATTTTTTGGGGACGAACTGATCAGTTGATCCCTTCTGAAGTCTTATTTATGGTCTATCAAAATGTTTATGAGCTTTCAAATTTGTTGTACAATTTGAGAGTTTAGAATATAATAGCTCAATTAATTGGATCGAATTTTTATAACATTAAAAATGACAGGTACCAATTGACGTGAGTACTGCTTTAAATGGAATCCATTAGAATTTTTAAAGTTAATAAGATGTGGAATTGATCCACTTTTTTTTTCATTTCGAGTCCTACATTATTGTATATCATATTCCTATAAGTATTAATTACATTAATGAAACAATGATTTAATAATTCAATTATTTCTAACAAGCTGTATTTCGTCGCCTTTGCCCCACACCCGAGGGCAAAGCCAACCGCAGCTTTTTATGAAAATCAAAACATCTGATGATGGCAAAACATGATGGTTCGCGTCTGTGGTAATTTATATACTGGAAAAATTACCTTAAAACATTTCCAGCAAGAAGAATAAGTTATTTTTAATAAAAATAGTGATAACTGTGATATAACCTCTTATGCGTTGGCATTGCACTAGAGACGGACTACGCGCAAAGGTTTCTACCCTACCAATACAAAACACCCGCTCTACCGACCGGATTTATAATAATAATATTTGATAGTTTCTTGCATGCAGCCCAGAAGATAAGTGGCTTTTCCACATTGCCAATCACTTATCGACAAAACTTATGATACTTTCATAACCTAAGCACGTGTGAACTGTTATTTTCGACGAGCTTGCCCCACTGGCGAGGCCTCAATTATTTAAGATTTTTAATATATTTTGAACCTAATTTACGTTCCATTATTATAATGGAATAATGTGATATTGTTTCATCTGTCAAATTATCAAATTGTCATCCTGTAAGTATTGCCATTAATGTTGAAAACTTTTTATTTCGGCCAGCGAATCTTCCATTCTTTCGTTGTCAAAACTGTTTTCTGCATAATTTTCCTGTTACATATATATGTTATGATAAAATAGATATATTTAATGCAAAGTAATATTAAAATTATTAAATAATAGCGATGTTATAAGCAAAGTTGCCTTTGCCCCACCGGTTGGCGCTGCCCCTCCTTACCTATACGAATTTTCGATTTTGTTCAAAGAATTATATGGTAGTGGAACCAGTGATTTAATTTTAATTTTTTAGGATTTTTATGCAATAAACCCTACACCCCCCCCCCCTGATAATTCGGTGACACCTACAATTTTTTCATGCCTAGAAATTTCTGATTTTTGAATATCTCGACCCTCAACATTTCTTAAATAATGTAGGTGCACCCGAATTTTCTGCTATACGTAGTTACGTTTTTCACTATTTACTTTGTGAAGTAATTCTTTTTGTATGGAGAAAAATGGAAGTAAAAAATTGGGTCTTTAGTGCTGGCAGGCAAGGTAGTCAATACTGAACTGTTGTTGAAAAAAATTTGAGTTTTAAATTAGTTTATTGATTCAAGTATAATCGCGATATTAACTTATTTAGGCAACTAGAGAGATTACTGTTTGTCGACGGCCTGACAAATCTAGCGCACTGTACGGAGTCCAATCCATAACAGGAATCAGTCCTATACGCGTGAAAGTAAATAATGATCGGCCAACAGGAATTTAAAAGGACACACATAGTCACAGTAAAAGACAGTCGATTTCAATTGTTCTATTTTTAACATTTTCAATTTGTGAGGGAAATTGTTCAATTTTTATGTAAAGGTAACAATTGAACCATTACTAATTTTAAAATTTTTTGAGTAAGTTTAAGGGATATTCAGAAATTTTAAAAAGATTGAAACCCAATTTCAAAATTGAAAATATTTCTAAAAAAAGTTTAGGAGAATATTTATAAACATTAAATTTGTTATTCGAAAAAATTAATTTGAATAGAATATATAAAAATATTTCAAAATATTTCCAAAATTGTAAAAAAAAAATCTGCAATACTTTAAGGCAATTTTTCTAATTTTGCATGATTTAAAACAAAAAATAAGCAAAATTTGAATAATTTCTTAACATATTTAGAAATTTCATAAATACTTCCAAAATGAATTAAAATTTGAGAAGATTCCAAGAAATTTAAACCAAGATCTAAAGTTTTGAAGATTTTACAATAAACTTTTGAAGCTTCCAAAGATGTTGAAAGATTTCAAGATAATACATTTTTTTAGGATAGCTGGGAAAATTTAAAATGATTTTTAATATGATTTTGAAAATATAAAAATTTTGATGATTCATTCTTCAATTTAGAGTGTCGAAAATGATAGCCTGGATTTATATTTTTTACGTCACTGAAGTGCACAATTTACAAATTTTTTATTTTGCAGTTCAACGGCGTTCAATTTAAAATTGTTCAACTGAAAAGTATCAAAAGCTTCCATTTCATACATGCAAGTTATTTAAAGTTTCAATTAACAAAATATAATGCTTTAGTTTTAGAAAGTTTTAATTCAAAAGAGTTCCACTTTGAGTGCTTTGATTCGCAGTTCAGTTTTTATAAATACAAATAAAAAAATTTTTGCTTCAAGAGTTCGAATATTTTAATTTCAAAGTCGATGAAAAAATATTGTGAACCAGGAAAAACCCGGGAAATGACCGAGATTTTTTTCGATTAAAACGGCCACCCTGTAGAAGCTTATACACACAACAGTAATTCATAAATAGAAATATTCAATAACATTTTCAATAGCATTTTCAAAATATTTTGCCCAAGACTTCATCTTGAACTTCCTAAATTTATGGCAAACATTTTCAGTTGGTAGATCAAACCAAATATAGTTTTGATGGATGTGATATCAATCTAGCAGATAAGTTTAACCCAATTTGTCAAGTGACAATAGCCCTCGTAATAGTTCAGAATGTATGTGTGATAATAGATGTACACTTGAATACACATAAGTATAGTGAATGAACTCACTCATGTAGAGTAAAACATAGCCATTAAAGACTTACAAACTATAATAGATTATTGTATTAATTGTTGATTATTTTTAGAGAAAATCCTGATATTTCAAATTAATTCATCATTCCTGAATGCTCTCTGTTCCCAATTCCTAATTTTATGTAAAACAAAAAAGATACCTTCGCTTTTCATTGCCAGTCGACCTTTATGTAATCAACAACCCGTTTTATGATTTATCTCAAGCAATTTTCCTAAAAAGATGCTGATTCGCTCAAAATAGAGAGAATTTTGACTTAAAATGTTCTCAGACACGACTCTCTAGAGTTAGATGAATATCGATTTGACTTCAAAGCAGCAGAAAATATAAAGCTATTTCACCTGATTTTCTTCGGAGAGAAGACTAAATAAAGCTTACTCCTTCTTCTTGTTTCATTTATGAAAAATTTCCATTTTTATTTGATTTTTATTAGTCAGTATGTCACAAATGCTTCTATATTGTCCGATATCGTCAAATAAATGAGGTATCATCATTTTCAAATTTCTGTAAAAGCAATCTAAATTCTGTGGACAAATTTAAATAACTTTAAATGCAGATTACTGTTCTTCTCACAATGACGAGCTTGTGTATTAATTTCGATACAAAATGGAAATTATTTGATTAAAGGAACATCTCCGAAATTGCAGAATAGAGAACTGATTATATAATCAATTTTCATTTGAAGCCGATTAAAAGTGAAGCGATGGCTGATGAAGGGATGTGGGTAAACGCGTTTCGTTTGCACGGGAGATAAAGTGATTATTCCTAGAATTATGCAATCATTTTCAGGTTGACGAATTCGAACAATGTTTCCATTACTGCAAACGGAAACAAATGAAGAAATCATGAAATCAATCTAGAATTGGTAATAATAATTAATTAGGGGAGACCAAGATAATGATCCTACAGTAGATAATAATCATTAATTAAAAATACTAATGGGTGTTAAATAATGAATTTAATTTAATTAATAGTTAATACACGATACGTGTTAATATATTAAAATTATAATGGATTGTTTCACTAATCTTTGAGCTTATAATTAAGGATAATCTACTACAGAATCATTATCTACTGTAGGGTGGTATATCCCCTAAACTTAAAACTAAACATAAATATTTAGAAATTTAACATGTATAAAAGTTCATTCGGTTAGACTTTCTATCGTTTTCAACGTCATTTTTTTAAATTAATAACTTCAGTTCAGGGCATAAAATGTTGCGTAGTTCGAAATAAAGTTCAATGTATTATTTCAAACTATTATTCTTCAGGCTAAAAATGATCAGAAATTTGATTTATTATCGCAGGCTTCACAGTCTTCCCCTGTGCGCTTAGTTTCCCCTATTCGACTCTTTTTCTCCTTTTTCTCGTTTTTCCATTAAAATGCGAATTGAATCAATAGAACCCAACAAGAAAATCTAAATATTGTTTGTTGAGCTAATTATTTTGCTTGAATAGTCCACTATTATATTTCTCGTTGAGAATTGATCTTTTTTGGTTGAAAATTTTATTAGTTTGGTAAAAATTTAATTATTTTGATGAAAGTGCAACAATTTTGTCAAAAACTCATCCTCTTCGATTAGAAATACAAATTTTTTGTTGAAGTCTTTTTGAGTTGAAAAGTTATCGGTTTGGTTGAAAATGTACCTTTTATTGATTTTTTTTCTTTCTTGTCTGAAAAATATTTTTTGGTTGAAAATTCAACTGTTTTGTTAAAAATTCATCTCTCGGGGTAGAAATATTCTCTTTTTGGGTAAAAAAATTCAACAAAACTGAACTAGTTTGTTAAAAATGGATTTTTGTTGTTGAATATTTATCATTTTAGTTCAAAATTGATCTCTTTGGTTACAAAAATAACTATTTTTGTTGAAAATTCTGTTTTTTTTATTCAATTCTACATTGAAAATGTAATGGTTTGATAAAAATTTATTGGTTTTGGTTGAAGATTTTTCTATTTCGTTGAAAATTTATTCCTTTTTTGGTTGGAAGTTAATTTTTTTTACTAAAAATTTAACTATTCGATTTTTGGTTAAAAAATAATCATGGTTAGTTGAAGATTCAACTTTTAGGGGTTTTAAAACTATTTTGTTATAAAATTAATTATCTTGATTGAAAATCCACTGTTTTAATTGGAAATTGAACTACTTGGTTGAAAATGTATCTATTTTGTTGAGAGTGCAATATGTTTACTGGAAATTTTTAGGAATCTACAGCGTTTCCAATGTGTGAAGCCTATTATTGAAATAGATAAAAAAATGTTTTTTTTTTTATTTATTCTTGTAAGCGGGAGGGGGGCGAAGGAAAGGTGTGTAGTCCGAAATTTGAAACACTTAAAATTAAAAAAAAATAAGTTATAAACAATGGGAAATTTAACCAAGTTAACTTTTTTACGGAATGAATGTCCAATCGGTTCAATGTAGAAATTATTCACATTATTAAAAGATATAACTGGTTAAGCGCCGAATTTTCAAAAATGTGTCATTTTTAATTTTATTATTTCATATGATATAGAAATCTTTTATTTTGATTTAATTAATAGAACTTACAAGTTTTTCCTTGCAGTTGATTCATTTTGAATGTTTCTAAATTCGAATATACCCAAATCTAAAATTTTTCCAATTAAATTATTTGGAATCGAAATGCTTTCGCATTGTATACAATAAAAATTGTCTATGGATACCGACATTATTTGGTCTAGGCTCTCCGAATTTGGTATGCTTTCCAGCTCTTTATATATTTTGGAATTCAAATTTTTTTCAAATTTCATTCCTTTCTGTTTAAATAAAATATACAACTTTAACATTATCGAGTTAAAGAGAAATTTTATTATCAGTGAAAATACTGACTTATTTGATTCAGTGGCCCATTTCTAGCTATTATTACTATTACTATTATCTACAATTATAATTATATAGAATAATCTTTAAATTCATTCATTCACTTTGTCCCCATTGAAGCTCCTATTCTGCTCACTTATCACGCTTTTATCTCTTGATTTTTTTGGTCTGCCATCCAGTTTGATACTTCATTAATATACGTCAGTTTGACATCCTATAAAATTCACTTTCCACTTTAAATGGATTGAAATCGATTGAATGGAAATGCTTTAGTTTGAATTGGAATATCAAATTCTCGTTATATTTTGTCGACACAACAATCACTTTTATCTAAGTTTAGGATCATTTAAAATTAGGTGCAGTGTTGGGGGAAGTTCACAATTGAAGAATTTGCAATTAAAAATATATAAAATTGAATAAATTCCAGTTTTAAATCTTCAAAATTATCTTCAAGAATTAGAACTTCGAATTGCAAATCTTCAAAATTCAAGAGTTTTCAATTTTAACAATTTTCAGTTACATATTTTGCAAGTTTTTAAGTTAAAAAATCCAAAAATTCTGTAATTTTGATAGTTTACTTCTCAAATTTCTGCAGCTTGGGAGATTTAAAATTGAAAACTTCACACTTGCTTTATAAAATCATCAAAATGTATAACATTTTTTTTAGACATCTCTAAAATTGAAAATTTTTCAATCGTAAATCTTAAACATTGAAGAATTTTAAATTGCAAATCGTGAAAATTAAAGAATATTCAATTGCAAGTCTTCAAAATTGAACTATTTCGAAAAATATTTTTGGAAACACACACCCATAAATATAAATCTGAAAAACTGAATTATTGCTGATTCTATATTCATAAATATATAAGAATTTTCAATGCAACTATTTAAAATTTCCGAACTATAAATTGGAAATCTTTAAGATTGAAAAAATTTTATTTTGACAATTTGCAATCCTAAATTTCTGTAATTTTTATGATTTACATACGAAATTTCTTAAATTTGAAGATATAGAATTAAAAGCTTGATTTTTGATTTCCAAAATCATAAGAATTGAGGATTTTTCATTTATACATCTCTCAAATTCCACAGTTATTAATTTTACTCCTTTGAAATTGTAGAATTTTTAATTTAAAATCTTTAAAAATGAAGACTTTCTTTAATTTGGAAGATTTAGAATTGAAAACTTGTCTTTCGATCTACAATATCATAAAAAATTATAATTTGATTTATACATGTTTGAAATTGAAGAGTTCTCAATTATAAATCTTCAAAATTGAACTATTAAAAAACATTTAAAACTACGCTATTTTTAATTAAACAGATTAAAAATTGCTAGATCTTCAATTGCAAATCTTATATTTAAATTAAAGTTACAGATTACTCATAGCCGATTAAAATAAAAATTGAATTAAGATTGTATGAAAGCCGATGTAGTTATTTTAATATTTATTTTAATTTGTGATTATTAATTATATTATACAGTACTTGAAATTGAAGCATATATTATTTTAATTTTATATTCAGGCAATTAAAATAAGAAACGTGTAATAAGCATGCATAGCGCAATATTTTTGCTTGCTGTTCAAAATTTGAATTCTTCAACTATATGTCAATAATTTTATGAATTACCATAGATTGTATGAAAACACGTGTGTATAGCAACATTAAAATTTCTGAGGTGAACTGCCAAGTTGGCGAAGACGTTCTCGACTTAGCACTTGATTTCCTCCTCGTTATGAAGAGCCAAGATAGTCGAACGTGGCAAAGCGAAAAACTGAGTGCCCTGGGCGTTAAAAATGCACACCAGAATGTGGAAAAGCTTCGACCCTTTTCACTTTTCCCTATATACCAATATCGGAATTCGATTCTTCATTAATGCCTATCTTGCATATGCGAAGCATATCAATCCTTCAGAATTCAAAATTCAAAATCCTTCAGAATGAACAAAGCCTTATTTCAATTGCATCAACATTCCGTCAATATTATTCCAGTATCTTTATTTGGTAAAATATTGAAATAGTTATACAAATACTGCATTGATATTCAAATATTTGAACTTTTTAATAAATAGGAAATCATTTTTATTTTGTTTTTAATCTGATTATTTTATCGTAAATACATTTCTGCCCCTGGGGAAAAATGACTCGACTTTAGAATACGTACATTAGTCAATGATGCAACTTCTCAAATATCAATAAATAATATAAAGTTAAGGCACGATTCATTAATTTCAAGCAAAAGCTTCTTATCATAATTTGCGATTAATTACGGAAAATGTTTATAATTATTAATATTTTTAATTTAATTTAAAATTATTAATATATTCTTTTTTTCTGTAGGAATTTTTTAGTACTTCTATTAGAGTTTATATGCAAATAATTAAAATAGATACAGCAAAGTTAATAAAAATGTTACATATAATGTAAAAATCTTATATTTTGCGATTTTAAATACAATTATTTTGTTCTAAAAGTTGCATTTATGGGGAAACCCGGATTTAATATGTCGTTGACCTTTACTGTCAGAACAAGCGGTCACTGACTTAATATAAAAAATAGGTAAGCTAATGACTTGACACATCTGGATGGCCGTAGATCAGGGAAATCCTGAAAATCAGGGAGTGAGGGACTTTCGAAAAAAATCTTGCGAAGGTCATGGAATTTCTGTAATGGGTACTTTAAATAACTGTAAAAAAATAAAAATTCTAATTTAAAATTATTTTATCCCGCTTATGAAATATTCTATGTTAAAAATGTTACAAGATTGAGATTCTGGTCTTTGAATATTAATGGTCAGAGAAAATTAAAAATTGGTCAGGGACAAGTTAGAGAATTTCGAAAATCAAGTTTGCGGTCACCTTCATATAATATTCTTGTTAGTAATTTATTTGCCTTGTATTTCTATTTCTGTTTTTCAATTGCTTTCGCATGAAAATTTCATTATTTGGTTGCAAATTCAACAATTTTGTTAAAAAGACATCCTTTTTGTTCAAAATTCCACTGAAGTGTCACTGAAGTCACAGATGTCACTGAATTCAACTGAAGTCTTTTTTGGTTGGAAATTCGTCTTTTCGGTTTAAAAATTAATTTCTTTCAGTAGAAATGTAATCTTTTTTGGTTAAAAATACAACTTTTTTTATTGCAATATCTACAATATCTACATATTATTACATTATTCGTTGAAAATGCATACTCTTAAATAAAGATTCAATTATTTGATTAGAGGTTTAACCGCTTTGTTAAAAAATAATATAGTTGTTGAAGATTCATCATTTTAGTTGAAAAATCATTCTGTTGGTTGAAAGTTTAACTGCTTTATTGGAAAATCATTTTTTTCTTGAAAATTAATTTTTCTAATTGAAAATTCAACAAAATTCAACCACTTCGTTAAAAATTTATTTTTTTGGTAAAGATTCATCTCTTTGGTTGAAGTTGAACTGTTTAGTTGAAAATTAGTTTTTATATGGTTGAAAATTAATCTTTGTATGTAGAAAATTTAAGGATATGGTTACAAATGCAACTATTTGGTTGAAAATTCTAGAATTTTGTTCAAAAGTCATCTTTTTAGGTCGAAAATTCAACTGTCTTGTTGGAAATTCATTTATTTGGACGAAAATTTCGTCCTTTCGATTTGGAAACTCATATTTTTGTTGAAAATTTAACTGTTATTTGAAAAAATGCAATTATTTTTGCAACTGTTCTATGGTTGAAGTTTAATCTTGTTTGTTTGAAAATTTGACCATTTGTTTTGTTAAACATGTAACTATTTTGTTGATAATTTTATTATTTTGTTGAAATTAAATTATTTTATTAAAAAGTCATCTTTTTTCGTCTAAAAATTCAACTGTTTTGTTGAATATTCATGCGTTTGGATTAAAAATTCATATTTTATGGTAAAAAAATAAACTTCGTCTATGCTTTAAATGTTACGAAATTAAAATTCTGGTCTTCAAAAATTACTGGTCAAGAAAAATGACAAATTTATCAGGAAAATGTCTGGAAACTTTTAAAAATTTTGAAAAATGAAAATGGTAAAGTGTTTCGGCCACCTTAAAATATATAAATTAAATTTGATATAATATAAACGTATAAGTTTAACGTAATATAAATTTATCAATATTCACATACCTGAGTATTATATTTAATACACTTTGTAAATTATTTCAAATAACATTACAAAGTATATTAAAAGAATAAAAAAATATATAATAAAATTGTATTAATTTTACAAACATTTTTAACAGCGTTATGTGGAATTTTCGTGTACTTTTAATTTTAAATTCACCTCTATAGGTGTTTTGTAATTTCACTTTTGAAATATACTGTCAATTTTTGTTCGATTTTGATTTTTGGCTATTTATAGTTCTTATTTTTATTTATCATTCCTACAAATATGTTTTGAATAAGTGCTAAATTTGAAGTTTGAAAATTTGAAATGTTAAACTGCCATTTTTAAATTATTCTTCAAGATTTTAGATTGTAAACTTTCACATTTTGAATTCACATTTTAACATTTTAATCTGGAATGATCTAATTTTGAACTTTAAACGTTGTTTGGTATCTAAGAGAAGATGTTGCATACTTTCTAAATTTACAATTTCCAACATTTCTATTTTTACTTTTTCAATTTCTGATGAATCTAATTCAGAATATAAAATTTTTTTGTATGCGGTATTTCGAATAACCTTCTTTGAAAATGACAGGAACAATGACTGGTACTCAAAATTTCAAATGTAGAAATTTACGAAAATTAAATTTAGAGTATATCATAGCGACTTATAGAAGAGACGTAAATCATTAAAAATGTACTGAAAATCAGTAAACAGTCGTATTTTCACTGATAAATTAGTGAGAAAGGACTGCAATTTGCATGAATTTTTACCTATTGAAATATCGAAAAATAAGTCTCTGAACCTCAGTGAAATTCGACTGATTTCAATTTATAGAGTAGGTTCTGACTTGAAGTCTTTCTTTTAGCTTGAATTTGTTTCCAGTAGAAAATTTATAATCTAGCAATAGAAGCACTTATTTTTTCTTATCATATCGTTGACGTCTATATATAATGAATATGTCACGTTTTATGGAGTCCAGTCACTCGAAACAGACCAGTATTACATTATCCAAGAAGAGCGTGGTACATATGGTGAAATATGTGTCCTACTTCTTTTTTTATAAGCCACAAATCTCACCTACGAGAAAATGATAAGACCTTCGATTTGTTTAAAGGAGTACATGCTTCTGAGCTAATGCATGAATTTCAATGTTTGTGAATGTAACGTATTAAATGTTCGAAAATGACGAAGGAGAATTGATCTTTGATCCTCAAGGTGAGAAGATGGACTATGATTTCTTATTCAAATTGCAGTTTGCATGGATACATGCATATAATCTATCAGTATTCACATTATATTATCTGCCTATATTGACTTGATAACCATTTTTTTCTAAAATCGAGATTAAATCTTTAATTTTTTCTTTACTCAATCGTTTTAAATTCATTATACTATAATTTTGTATTATTACATACAAAAAGCAATAACTTTGTTCGCACCTTTGGACTTAACGATTACGAAACTAATTTACATTAAAATATGGTTGTTGATTATTAAATTCTTTGAACAGAACAAGGAAATGTTTCTACTATAGACATGTGAAAGTGAGGATTTGCGATGAAAATTAGCACTTTCAAAAACTTAATTCACCAGGTTTACTATTTTTGAATCCAAAATTCTATACTTAGTAGCTCCTTTACCTAAATTCAAAGTTTTAGCGTATGAAACATTGCTGTTAACATTTATTTGAAAAACATACACACACTTGCGTATAAAAATTATCTTTGAGATTGGGATTTTTTATGAAATCTGTTAATTTAGGCATATTTCTTTACACTCGTTTCTTTTGTGGTTCTGTTTTGAAAAACGTTTAATTCTTTTTCATTTGTGGCATTATTGATTCCTATATAAAAAACCGTGCAACGATATTTCTTGCTAATTTTTGCAATCATTGTTCTTGAAAACCTGACTGGATTTTCATCACGTCAAATTGTTCTATATCTTAACTTTGAAATTTTGAAATTTTAATTTGCAATTAATCCCTCTCAATAAGAAAATCATTGAAAACCTTATACGAATTGCGAAACATTTGTGCTTTCTAAATTTAAACTATAAAATTATCTGATGAGCTATTGCAAATATTATACAAACATATTTTATGTTAGTACTTATCGCGGAAAATTAATTTTTTATCAAACAATTTTAATATAAAATCATAAAGTTTCGAAAAATACTTAAGGTTTTTAAAAATGTTAGGTTCTGTTCGTTTTTATCACCGGAAATTAGCATTTTTAAACAAAAATCATCAAGGTTCCCAATTTACAACATCTTTAGGTTATGTTAGCATTTTATAACGGAAATGGTTATTTTGAATAAAAAATTATTAGACTTCAAAGATTATACATTTTTAGCAGCTTGCGTATTTTGGTTAGGTTGGCGTTTTTTTATCTGGAATTAACATTCTTAAGCAAAAATCATTACATTTTGAAAGTTCATGATTTTTTAAAAATTTGAGGCTACGTTAAAGTTTTACACCAAAAATTGATATTTTTAGACAAAAATCATCATTGTTCAAACATGATTGGCAATTGTTGAACTGTTTCAGGCTGTATGTAATGTTTTTCATAGGTAATCGTTTTTTTAAACAAAAATCATAAGATTTCGGAAGAAGTTCAACAATTCTGAATAATTTTGTTATTTCAGTGTTTTTAGGGCATATTGGTTTCTTTCACATGAAATTAATATTTTTTAACAAGAATCGCAATTTTGGATTGTGTTAATGTTTTATGTCGGAAATTGCAATTTGCATTAAAAAATCCTTAGATTGCAAAGAAGATTAATAATTTTTAACAATTTTAGGATACTTTGGCGTTTTACATCGAAAATTGGTATTTTCAAACAAAAATATTATAATTGGAATAATAGTTATAATCTTTAAATAATTTGGGATTATATTAGTATTTTTCACTAGAAATTGATAGATTTTAAATCAGAAAATTATGTTTTAATGGACAGTCACAAATTTTTAACAATTTTATATTATGATGGCGCTTCACACCGGAAGAAGATATTTTTTGTGAAAAATATTAAATTTCAAAGATTAAAGTTTTTTGTACAATATTTCAGGTTAAGCTAGCGATTTTCACCGGAAATATCGATATAGATTTCAAATGGGATTTACAATTTTTAACAATTTTAGATTATGACAACATTTTTCATCAGAAATCGCTTGTTTTGAACAAAAAAAAAAGCGTTTCATATAAAAGAAGTCTTACGATCTCAACTAATTTTTGGTTATATTATGATAGAGTTTTTCTTCTAAAATTGCTATTATATAATAAAAAATCATGCTTTTCGAAGAATAATTACAATATGTGAACAATAATATTCCAAGCAAAAATTATTTGACTTCAAAAATTAAACTTATAATTTCGAACAACATTAGGTTATGTTAGTATTTTTCGTCGGAAATTGGTATGTTTGAACAAAAATGTAACAGTTTGATTTTCTATACAAAAATGTGATGTATTATTTTCCAAGTGAACATATCAATTTTCATCAATTATCACAAATATTATCCTTGCTTTTTCTTGTATTATTTGATGTATAAAAATACGATAAAGTACTTAAAAATATTCGCAAAAAAAATTTATAACAAATGAACAAAAAAAATGTAAAAATTTCAATAAGTAACAGGTATTCATTTACAAAAGAAAGAAACATACAAGTTGTTAAGGTACATTAGAGACATATTTCTACATTAAATTATAAAGCTATCCTTACTATTTTTAAAAGAAATAATTGTTCATTCAATGATTAAGGATGCTTTTGCAATTCTCTTTGTAATGTAAAATTAGCAAACCGTTAGATGCGTGCAGACAATTACGTAATTTGAGTGAAAAAAACGAGTTGTAATAAAGCTACGGAGCCTTGTGTTTCATTCGATACCAAGATTCTGAAAGCCTAACGAGTAAGGGGCTACATTACACTTATCGCAAAAGCTTTTTTTCTGAAGAAAATACTGAATGGCTGATGATTGTAAACGTGGTGCTAAAATCTGTGCCAATGACTTAATTATTTTCAGTGGTAGAAAGAACTGCAAATTATTCAAAATGTGGAATTTGCTTATCGTGAAATGCATTTCAGATATGCAGTTTACTTTTCCATAAAAATAAATAAAATAAAAAACTAAAGAGTATATTTCATAAGCATGTATTGAACAAAATGAATCACTGAAGTATTGCCATTTGGAGATTGTAAGCAAATTCCTGATAACGAATAATTTACGAACAATAAAAACGCTATTGAAACCTGAGATATTGAGTATCTAAATACGGGTAAACAAATTTTGATGTAAAAAACTTATTCAATTTCGATGAAATTAACCAAGAATTTTAAGATTGAAATTTCATGGGTTTTCAAATTCGGCTGTGGAGAGCGACTGAAAATAGAATTTTCAATTTTTTCAAAATTAAAAACTTGGTCATGAGATATGGGGATGCTGAATGACATTTTAGTTTTTGGTCCAAACGAGTTATCCTGTTACAAGAAAATTAAAATTGAAGATCGCAATATCACAAGATGACATTTATTGCTAAAAATCCGAAAAAAAAGAATTTTTTTTCTTTCAGTGAAAATAATTTCAAAAAATAACAATGCTGAACAGATTTAGAAAAATAATTACTAAGTTAAAATTTCAACTAAAATGTTATTCACATTGCTTTTTAATTTGATCAAAAAATGATATTTTCATAAAATCCTTTTATCACAATATGTCTTTGATTTTTGAAGAATTTTTGATGCAAGTAACGTGTTACCATAAAAATTTTGGTTATTTAGTTCTGTACTGCAAGTATATACTTTTAAAAGTTTCCAACGTGCCAGTTTTTCCGGATAACTTGCCTTTAATCACGGATTATGAATTCATAAACTTATTATAACTTTTAAACGTGGAAGAAAAACATATCTTTATTTGAAGTGAATATGTTTAGATATTTACGTCGAAATTTACCTTTGAATTGATTAAGGAAGCTTAGAACTAATTTCTAGGAGCTTTTGGTCCGGAAGTCGGATCTGAATTTTCAGCTTGCAAGTTAGCATTTCCGCTGAGTTATCAATTTTCTCGGAATCGATTTTAATTAATCCAATCTAATCGAATTTCTCATAGTCGGCAATATCGTAGTCCTCCGGACTCAATTCCAGTTCATTTAAAAGAAATTATGTTTTTGCAGTATCAAAATAGGAAGAAATAAATAAAAGAATACTCGATGATTTTTGTAACAATTTATGTTGTTCTCTATATAAATTATACGAACCCTAAATTTCATTAAAAAAAAAAATTATTTTTTGAAAGCTTTTCACTATAACATTTTTTCAATTTTGAGATTTTTTGCTTAAACATGAATTTGAAACAGTTTGAGACTTCAATATCGGAATTCTTTAAGATCGAAAATGATTCTCGAAACTTAAAATCTATATTTTTTGTTATTTATCTTCTTTTCGCAATGAAAGATTATTATCTATGATTTTTTTAGTCTACTGTTGCCTTCCGGCAGAATATGGCAGATTTTAATTTTCTTTTCCCACGTATTCTATCGTTCTTTGTGGGTGGTATTCTGAAGAACTCCGAAAAATTCATAATATTCAATTCTAAAGAATTCTGGGTTAATCCCAACAACTTTAAAATTAATTTCCGTCAAACTATGCAATAATAGAAAATAAACAGGCTGATCCTTGTGACAGATGGACGCTTATTTTGTCTCTATATCTGTTCTCCCACCCCCATGGAAACTTGGAAAGGGCGACAAATTCTAAAGAATTTATTATGAATTCCAAAGAACTCAAGGTTGATTCAAACAAGTTTGAAAATTCATTTTCAGCAGAATATGCCGGAATAAAAAAGTAAAGGACACGCGCCTATTTGGTACCCAACCAAGTCGTAGGAAACTGCATAGAGTCCTATACAGAAACCTATATTAGATCCTATATATGATCCTATGTCATTAATGAAATTAATGAAATTTCCCATCGGTGGAAACTGTAGGTGAAAAATATATAGAGAGATAAAATTAAAATCCAGAAAAATATGCCAGAAGAGAATACACAACATTTTCCTATTGCAGTATAACCTACCGAAACATTTAGATACAGAATATTAAATTTTTCAATAAATTTTGAATGAATAAAATTATTTTCTCCAACGTTAGGGCACACAGAAAGTTTGGGACAGACCTGCACCCACCCACCTAGTAATTTTCTTTCCTTTATTTGTGGGATGACCACAACAAGATTTATTATTCAACTGGCCATGATTATTATTCCACATGCACTTACTTCCGCGTAAATCAAATACGCGACAGATGCATAATAAAACGACTCAACAAAACCAGATTTTACTGGTTATTATAAAAATTTATGCAACAACAATCCCTTACTGCATATAGTTAACAAATGTAAATTTAACTTGTGTCTTATTTCACTGATTACTAATTCACTTCACTGATCTCAGGCATTTATACGTCCATTCTCATCTGATCTTAAAACTGATTTTAGATCAAAATGAGCGTTTTTAAGATTTTTGTTACTCTTAGATTATTCAGTTTTTGAAAGCCTGAGTTTAAAGTATTAGATTTGCAATTTTTTTTTAATTATTCAGTGTTGAGATCCTAATTTTAAAATTGTTTGATACAAACTTCATAAATAAGACCATGTAAAAAAGTAGTGTGAATTTTATCCATTTTAATTTGAATGCAGTTTTTTATTCTTCTGCAATTTCATTTCAAATTGAAAAAAGTTAACTGTCGAAGTACCACAATACAATCATGTAAGAATTGTAAATGCTTGGTAAAAATTTATTAATCTCGCGTAATATTTTGTAAAAATGTCCGAACAGTAGCCAAAAATGGTTGTTTCCGGTACAACTTTTTTTACTTTCTGAAATGTTTCACAATTTTTTAATGAAAAATGAAATAAAACTACCATTTTTTGCTACATTAGGATAATTTTACCATTTATTACATTTAAAAAAGTAGTTGTGCCAAAAAGCAGGTCTCTGGGAAAGAAGTTTTCTATGAATTTAAGAATTGAAATTATATTATCAGCGATGTCTCATAAAAGAAAAAATATTATTTTTCATAAAATAGTTTGAAAATTACAAAAAAGTATTATTTAAGCAACAGTTTTTTTGTAATTGAATTTTTTATTACGTACTGTCGCTTCTTACCAATTTTTTAAAAATAGTTTAAATTGAGTAAATCATGGCTTTTTCGGGGAATAGATTTCTTATACAACTCTACTGTTTCAAATTGAAAATAAGTGAACAATCTTCAAATATAGCCTATTGATTAAAAATGTTTCCTTTAGACAAATTGTTTTAACGATTAATAAAATTCAGCCATTTTTCAAAAATTAGTAAAAAAACAATAGTAAGAAAGAATATAATTGCTAAAAATCTTGTTAAAATAGAAAATAACGTTTTTTATTTTAAATGACTGTCGGAGATATGATTTCTGGCAGAACTACCTTAATTAAAATTTGTGACAACAAACTGAAATTTTATCATTTTCGTACAATATTTCAATTAAGATTTAAAGAAGTAACTTAGGAATAGTAGTATTTTAAACATTACCAACATTATACCTGTACTAAAATTGAGAAATTTGTGATTTAGCGAAAGCCAAAAATCTCAAATTATAAAATAATTGTTGCAAAGAGAAAATGTTGACAATTTTAAGGATTCAAATTTAAATCCTTTAAAATTACAATTCCAAATTAAAAGATCCAAAAGTTGTGCAAATTTTTCATTTTTAATCTGTTGACTAATTCTATTTCAAATCAGAAACCATTTCAAAAAAAGGAACGCGTATTTTACAGCTTCATCGAGAAAAAAAATTTGGACTTGTTACAAGCTTTCGAAGATTAACTGCGAATTTTAAAAAATTAACGGAAGTTTTTTTCAAAATGAAGTATTTTTTGAACGAACGTAGATTTTTTTATTCTTTTTCATTCGACTTTCGATATATTTCTCTTTCAGTTGACGCTAAAAAATATCAAAATATTAAAAAATGGCAAAATGGCGACTGTTTTTATACAATTCTTGAAAATGAATTTTCTCAAAAACAACTATAAAAGATGAAACGTCCACAAAGGTTCTACTATAAACACCTCATACCGTTTTGTAATAGCTTGCATCGTTTACGAGAAATTATGCCTTTTTGCCTTTATAATACATATATTATATTCCTTTTTATATTAACATGAACTTTATGAAAATATTGGTAATTTTCTACTGATTGAAACAAATTTAAAAAAATTGTTAAAATGAACTTTCATATACCTGCTCCTTCATTTTCACCATATAATGACATATCCATATCTAAATACCAAATCATTCTGACACCCTAAGCTGGACCTCTCTACTTGACTTTAAATGGAATTGGTCTCTTGAATTCTGATTGTCCTAAAATTTAAATTGTTCAGCTTTGAGGGTTTAAATATACCATTCAAGAAGTGCCTATATGTACTGTAAAAATAACGCTATTTGGGCCGAAATTTCAGTTCAAATAGCCCCTTTTCCAGATGAAATCCCTGAATTTTGAAATATCTTGAATATCCAATTTTTTCATACGAAATTGATAATAGATTTATATCAGTCGAATGAAAGGTTTCATTATTATTTGCAAACAATCTGCAATTTGGCTCGAGGGATACATTTTCATGGCTGGTGAGGAACAACAGCGACTTGGCTTGCATTTATAAATTATAATAGGTATATCAAGACTGACCAAGCTACAACGATTCTCACATCTGTTCACTGACGCTATTGCAAAAACTGTCGTGCAAATAAAACGAAGCGTATCTGCAGTTCGGATAAATTATCTGTCAGTTTTATGAATCCTTAATATGGAATTCGAATAGCCCTAATTCTCGTAGTTTTCATGAACATCCATTATGTATATAGTATTTCAAATTGGATATTCAATAAACACCATCGGAATCAAGGACATTTGAGTCTAATTTTAAACATTCTTAAAAGTAGCAGGTGTCTTATTCAAACTGCAGATACGCTTTAATTCATTTGCACAACAGAAAAGAAAATGTGATGGCACAACTCCAGAAATTTTATCCGATGACAGCATCTCGTTTTATTTCCTTATTTTTTCTAACACCAACGTTAACAAAAATTATATTTAATTTTAATCGCCTTTGTTGATGGACAAATATTTTTCACAATTTTCACATTTTTCTTTCTGTTAGAAAGTAACTTATAATGAAAGTGATTTGAAATAATGAGCAAGGTGGTATTTTGGGGTCAATTTCGAACTTCGAATGCGATGTTAATTTGAAGAGAGGCAAAATTGCCTCTTGAGATTCGGGTTTCTATCGATTTGAATAATTTGGTCCCATTGCGCACATGCATTTACGCACTTAGGCTGTTTATCTGTGTGAGATATCTGTTAAAGCGGAAAACTACTTCGTCTCTGAATTCGTTCGTTAAAATCAGTTTGTTTATTCGCTCGAAAGTGATTGCATGTGTAAAACGATACAAAGTACTTCCAGAGATGCATCACATGAAGGAAAGAGGGAAGCTGGCAATGTTTGCTATTTACCCACCCTTTGCGTGCGTTAGAATGTAATTGTCAGGAAAATAGAGACGGATACAACGGATGAAAATTTCTGTCCAAGCAACTGTCCTGATATCTTCTATATAAAAATAATTTATAAGAGGCCGCCCATAAAATGTCACCAAATTGAGGGAGGGGGGGGGGGTTGCACCAAAAACTAGGGTTCGTAACAGAGGTGCAGTTCAATAATAACCTAATAAGTTCGACATTTTTTTCATATTTCAGACTTAACACTTTTTTGCCTATTCCCTGTTTTCCCCCTTTTTTAAAAATTCTTCTTTCTCCCTCTGTTTTCAATCAAATTCTTCTTTTTCCCCTTTTTCTCATTCGTTCCCTTGAATGCAAACTTGATTAATAGAACCCAATAAGAAAATCCAATTATTTTTGGTTCGTCCTATTCATCTCATTTGGTTAAAAATTCTATTATTTGGTTGAAAATTGGTGTTTTTATTCAAAAATTCATCTCTTGGGTTGAAAATTCTTTTATTTTTGTTGTGAATTATTTTTTTAATGAACACGTAACTATTCCAATTTTTGTTGAAAATCCAAATTTTCGATTGAAAATTGATATTTTCTAGTTAAAATTCAACTATTTGATTCAAAATTCATGCATTTTGTTGAAAATTCCACTTTATCGGAAGAAAATTGTGTTGTAGTCTCAAACTCATTCTTTTTGATTGAATATGCAGCTGTTTGGTTGAAAATTATCTGCATTGTTTGAGAATTCAGTTGATCTTCTTAGTGGAAAATGTATATTTTTTGTTAAAAATTCAACTATTTGGTAAAAAATCATTCTTTTTTTGTTCAAAAGATCAAGATTCATCTCTTTGGTTGAAAACGTAACTTTTTTTTTAATTAATTTTTTCTACAAAATTTTACCATTTCGTATAGGTCGTCTTTCTTGGTTGAAAATTCATCTGTCTTGAAGAAAATGGCAAAAGGCAGTGAATTTCTATGAGAAGCAATTCAACTGTCAAGAATAATCAAGATTCAAAAGATTTTAAATATTTTTGGGTATTTTAAAAAATTTCAATGTATTCTCCATTGATTGAAAAATTGTCAAGGAATTTCTAAGGATTTAAATGATAATAACCCAGGCGGAAATATTATATATAGTTTATATATAGTGTGAAGTATTATATATAATATTCATTTGTTTTATATAAAAAATGTATAAAACAAACGAATATTATATATAATACTTCACACTATATATAAGCTATATATAATATTTCCGCCTGGGAAGGTATTTAAAAAATTTTCATGGGCTTTTAAAAAATGTCAGAAGGTAAAGATTTTAATACTTTTAAGGGATTTTAAAAGCTCTAAAGGTAGTTTAAAAAAATGTTCAGCATTTCATGTAAGTTCATAGGAATTTATAATATTTTAATGGATTATAAAGAATTCATTCACAAGAATTGAAGGATTTCGTAGGATTTCAATGATTTTTAAATATATCGAGGTATTAGGAAAGATTTTAGGATATTTTAGAAGATTCCAAGAAATTTCCAATTGATTCAAATAATTTGAGGGGGTTTCAAATAACGTAAAAGATGTTTAAAGATTTTTTTAAATTCCAATTGAATAATTTTTAAGAGTTTCAAAACTGATCATGGTTATGAAGTGATTACAAAAGATTTTAAGGATTTAATGGTATTTTTGAAAATTCCCAGGGATTTCAATTGACTTCAGTAATTTCAAGGGATTTTAAAATATTGAAGAATATTTCAAATATTTTAGGGTATTATAAAAGATCTCAAGAAATTTTCAATTGATTTCAGTAATTGAATGGGATTTCAAAGCATTTGACACTTTTGAGAGATTCTTAAAATATTTCAAGGAATTTTTAATTGATTTCGATGAACTGGAGGGATTGAAAAGGATTTGAAATATTTTAGGATAATTTTAAAGATTATAAGGCATTTTCAAGAAATAGAAAGAATTTCAAGGGATTTCCTCGGGGATTTCGAAGGATTTGAAGGGATTTGAACAAATTGTCATGCAGCTGCACAGAATTTCCTAGAATTTTGGAAAATAGGGAACGATTCTACAGGACCTATATGGTTTTAATATGTTGTAGAAGATTCCAAGGAATTTTATAAGACCTCCGAGCATTTCAATGATATTAGGGGATTTCAAAAACTTTCAAGGTATTCTAATTAATTTTACAGGATTTCACGAAAATATGATTAAATATCATAGAATTTCATGGGATTTTATAATATTCTACTGGATTTCAGATAATTTTACTTAAAGATTTCAGGGTATTTCTAAAGAATCCAATGAGTTTTTAAGAGCTTTAAAAAATTTTAAGAGATTTCAAATGATTTCAAAGATTCGGTATTTTTAATAAATTTCAATAGTTTGAAGTCATTTCTAAGGTTTTGAAACATTTCCAGGGGTTTTTAAAGATTAAAATGAATTTTCCAATCATTTAAATAATTTGAAGGAATTTTAAGAGATTTGAAATATTTTAGAGTATTTAAAAATATTTTTAGGCATCTTCGACAAATTTAACAAATTTCATAGGACTTCCAAGGATTTTAATGATTTGAAGAGATTTTAACCACAATGGTCATGCGGTCGTAAAATATTTCCTGGAATTAGGGAAGATATGGAACGTTTTTACAGGACCTATGAAGTTGTAAGACGTTGTAAAAGATTCCAAGGCACTTTATCAGATTTCAGAGGATTTCAAATATTCTAGCTCTCAAGGAATTTTAATAAATTCTCCAGGATTTCAGGAATTATCATCAGACTTATAGAATTCGACGGGATTTCATAATATTTTAATGGATTTTAAATTTTTTTAATTCACGTTGCATTTTTCTGATTGTCATAAAAATCTTCTTATTTCACTAAAGTTCCTCTACATTTATTTTAATTTCACTAAAGTCAATGGAGCTTTTTGGATTTTAAACATTGTTTGCAATTCATTTTTGAATTTTACTTGAATTGTTTTCAGGAGTTGAATTCTTTTTTAATTCAAAAAACATTAGTCTCATTATTAATGCTCATTACTGACTTTTAGTCACTTTTTCGGTTTAAATAGACAACTTCTTTACTTTGTTCAAGGAATAATGAATAATAAATCATAAATTTAAATTCAAAATTGTTTCATTCCATTTATAAAAGATTTTATATTAAAAATATTACAAGAATAGAATTTCGGTCTCTAAATATTATTATTGGGGAAAATGACAAATTAGTCAGGGAAAATGGAGGAAATTTTTCAAATGAAGTTTTGCTGCCACCCTGAAAATTGCAATCACATGCAATCGCCTAAACTCTTTTACATTCACGTGCAATCGGTTGTAAACACTTGAAATCATCTGAAATCTCTTGCAATCACTTGCAGTCACATCTAATCATGAAATGTGTACACTGAAATCTAGAGTTTTGCACCCCTCTCCACTTGGGCCACAAAAAACCCCCATAAGTTTTGATTTTAAGAACAACTGTATTAAAATAAGACTTTTTCGATTTGTTAAATATTGTTTGTTTTCTCTATAGAGCTGGAAAAAGGATGGTATAAATGGTGAGTAAAATGTGCAAAAATACGTACAGTTCAGTAGCGACTTCCATGTTGTTTCCAAGGATCCTGACGAGACGCTCTGAGCCCGTTCACATGGACTGTGACTTCCGGTTGACCGGAAGTGCCGTGCGGCGCGCCCTAATGGGGACGTGCGACGAGCTTAAAAAATGGCGGTCGCTGGTGCTCACAACGACGAAACTATCGGGTCTCTGTAAGTCTGTAGTTGGTAGACACAATCAACCTATACTGATTGGAGCCGGTGGTATCCGTGGCTGGTGGACTGCTGACAGAAGAGGATGTGTGTTGATGGGGCTCTCAATCTGTGCCACCTTGGGTGGTACGATTAGCTATGGCGATACTGCGATCTCCCCTTCGACGATCCCTTCCTGCCTACCGTGCAGGGCTATCGTTACGATATTACAAATACGAGTATATACTACGAGCCCATCGAAACCCACCGGCTATTGTTTGCACTCGTTCGCTCGTTCGAGTTTAGCTTATATTTGAGTATAGTGATCCCTTCAACCTTCCACCTTCAACCTTCAGTCTTCTCAGTCTTCTCAATCTTCTCAATTCTCAGCCAATTCCGACAAGCGACACTCCCTATCGTATTCTGCTTGATCGGGTTTCTTGCCCCAAATCACAAGCACCTTCTTCTTATATCTCCATGTGTCCAGAAATTCCACCCTTTCTGCTATCCCTGGTGACCTTCAAGATTGATTTTTGCTTTTAGAAAGATTTCTCTCAAAGAGGAGCTTAAGATGTGCATCCGAAAGAGATGGAGGAGCGTGTCTTGCCGAAGCGGAGTTTTCTACTTAAGTGTGATTCTCTGTATAGCCCACTAGTTGAGCTTTGACAATTTTGAACAGATTTGTTCGCGACATAAGATCAAATAATCACATTCATTATATTAAAGGGTCAAGAAATCCAAATCTGTAATCGGTGGGGAAAAATTGAAATAATTTCTGCATTTTTTTAAACAATTAAGCTGTTGACGTTCAGCGTAATTATAAGCCTTTGAAAACGATTGATTTGCAGGCACACACATACAAATTTGTATGGAAACAAAAAAACTTTTTTCTTGAATATACATGAAAATTTAGTTGGGTCAACCAAATATTCTGTTTTCCAGATAATAACCATGTTCTGTGGTTGAACCTACAATTTATTCACATGACATGTAGACGTTTAGGAAAAAATATGCGGAAATTTATGGAAATTTACAAGTATTTATAACATACTATTGGTATGAATTAATACTTTTAGAGAATAGAGTTAATTTATATCAATTGATATCAATAAATTCCCAATTAATTTCGAACATTACCAAGTTAAAATGAATTTACACTCTTATTTGTGTGAATAAATGGTTTAACTTAGCTTCCAACTGTTATTGTCTATAAACAATGGTATACAATTAATCAGCAGCCTCTAATTACGACTAAAGTGAATTAAACTAAATTTAGTTTCTCAAGAATTCTTAAGAATAAAGAAACATCTAGCCAATGCTATGTGCCCAAATATCCAGCCAATGACGCAAAAAGTAATATAAATTTGATAAGTAAATGAATAATAATTTTCAACGTTACTGATACTTTCTACGTTAGTATCCGATAGCTTTTCACGGTCACATGTTATGCAGTGTTTTGCGTAATTTATTTAAGAATTTATAGTAAATATTACCAATCAAGCCAATAAAGATGATTTAATGCCTAGCTCAAATTCACTGCTTGACATGTGTTAATGAAGTGAAATTGCAGCATTAGATCAGGTGGTTTGCAGGTTGAGCAACTCATGTGATTTAAATTTATCAATCCTAATGTGTTACCAATACCTAAATTACCTAAGTTATTTAAATTTTTCTGAATACGGAAGATAAAATATTTTCTTGATCCAAGAAAATTATTCTTGTTTCAAGAAAATGTAATTGATTATAGAAAATTAAGTTTCTCCATTAAAGTATATTTTCTTAAGATAAGATCAATTTTCTTGGATCAAAAAAATATTGTATCGTCCGTATTTAGACCAGTATTTTTTTATTTTAATGCTAATTTCTTTTTTTGAATGACGCACACATCTGGACATAACATTCAACAAGGATATTTAGTTGACCAAAGTAAATTTGTTTGTTGTTTTAACTAAATATTTTGGTAAATGTAGTATTTGGGTGATTCAACCGAAGAATTTGTTTGAATCAATCAAATATTGTATTGAATCAACCCAAATTTGTTTGATTCACCATGTTTTCATATATATGGGCAATTCTTAGTGACCTTTAGATTTGACTTTAAATGTAATATCCATTTATTAATTTATTATTCCATCATCTTATCACTTTACAATTTCATCATTTTACATTTTTAACGCTTTATTTTTAATTTACCGTAATCCTCAGATTAGTTCCAAAATAGGTGAACCGTTCCAGAAACAATGCCTTCGTAATTCAGACCAGGATAGAACTTGAAATTTATCTAGTTACTCAAATTACCCGACTTTAATTATCTAACGCCAGAGTAAATTACTATGCTGACGTTATCTGTTTGTGACCATGGAAGGGAAATTCTAATCCCTTTAGGTCCACTAATTCTGTTGAGGTTCTTCTTGCAGAAAAAGAAGATAACATTTTTTAAATGTTTATATTTATTACTGGCAATATTGGTTTTTATGACTGGAAAATAATTATCTTTACCCTACGAATGAAAAAATCGTCCTCTTTTGAACTACCCTCCTAATGTTTTTTCTTTTATCGAGTTTCCAACTTTTAATGCACTTTCAAAGTAAACTTTTTCCATTACAATTTTTTCTTCTCCCCCAAAAAAAGAACCAGGAAATAATGGCAAACTAATAGGAAAAATTGGAAAGAAAAACTGGATTAAGGCCAAAAAAAGTCATGTAGCATGGTGATCCTCGTTTTATCAATATGTTACAGGTCTTTCCATATCATAGTGAACTTGTGAAAAGTATTTCATAAGTGAAAAGATGTTTATGAATCATTTATATTATTTAATCTATTAACCACGAAACTAATTGTATACATTTCTATAAATTATTTTCAATAGAATTATTTCAGACTTACGTATATTATGGCAAGTGCGTTTGTAGTAATCTATAGAGCATCGATTACAATCACTGATATATTTCTTCATTTATTTTTTCGCACGGGCAGTCTTTTTTAAAAAAATGGGGTCACGAGAATCGACGGGAGGCAAGAGCTCCTGCATCGAAGAACTCGATGATAAAATTGAGAAAGGAGGTTCCGATAATGGAAGTGCTACGCGACCCTCGCAAAGCAAGGAAATGGAAAAATCACGTATCCGCGACAACGACGAACATTCGTGCGCGTTCAAATGTACGAACATGAAAATCCCAAGCGTTAATAAGATAAGAAATGATAGGTTCCAATCGAAGGTCTCATGTCGGGACTCGATAGTTTCGAATTCTCAGTTGCATGAGTTTTCACCGATTCGGGAAACTAGAATCATCTAAATCTCTTATATCAAATCTTTTTCAAGAAATAAAATTCCTATCGATATCTAAATTTACAAAAACTATGAATTGTCAAATAAAATCAAGCTCAAATAAATATTAAATTGAGGGAAGATATTATTTGGCCAAATCCTTTTCAAAAATCAAACATGCAGGTAAACTTCAAATCGTAGAATTTATTGGCGACGCAAGATGTGTTATTTTTAAAAGAAAATTAGAGTGAAACTGCAAAAAAGTTTGATTCACTTCGATTTTTTTATCACCCATATTCTATGTTTTTTTCACGCAGAACACGAATCTGACCGAAAAAATTATCGCTCTTTTACCGTTATCGACATAAAGAGCTTTTTACTCGATATTTGTTCCATCATCTTCAATTTGTTTAAAAAGCACTTATTTTATGCATTTTTGCACTCTGAACTCAAACCTAAACAAAAAAAGTGTCAAACTCTTACAGTTTTCGAGATATCGAGAATTTCTACTCTCAAAAGTGTCGATCATCTTCTATTTTTTTTGAACATACTGATTTTACATATTGTTTTACGCTGAAAACGAATTCAACCGATAAAATTTTTGGCCTCAAAAAAGTTTTATTGTAGAAAAAGCATGTATCTCTCCACCAATCGACCAGTGTCTTTCCCTCTACCAAAAAACATCATTTTACATTTTTTTTCACAAAAACTCCACCTTTTTATCTTTTGCGATTTTTTTGTTAAATGTTCAATTCTATAAGAAAGACATCTTGTGAGTTTTAAGCGGGTTAAATTATTTTTGTAGATATGCAATTTTTTTTGAAAACTCGAATTTTTTCGTTTTTTACAAACGAATAATTCGCCAAAATACTGCGAGAAAAATTTGCTCATTTCCAAAAGTTCTACAAAAAATACCTCTTACTGTTTTATGATATCTTGCATCGTTCAGGAGACAAATAAAAAAATTCAATTTTTCAACCGAAAATTCTCGTGGGCACAACAATGTGGTCTTCATGAATATAAAAAAAAATATTGGCTAAAATAATGAAAGTGGATCTTTCTATTTAATTCGGCTCTATCTCCCCAGCTGAATTTTGAAAATATACAAAGTTCATTTTATGGAAAAATCTATTTTATTGTTTTATCCTATGCTTTTTAAAGTTCATGCTTTATGCAGGCCAAATCATTTTTGTGGCCACGAGAATTTTTTATTGAAAAATTGAATTTTTAATTTTTCCGTCAATGATGCAAGATATTATAAAAGAGTAAGAAGTATTATTGTAGAACCTTCTAAAATGAGCAAAATTCTTCTTAGCGTTTTGTTAAATTTGTCGCCTTTTGTAAGAAAAAAGGGAAAATTCAAGTTTTCGAAAAAAACTTTAAAATTCAAATACTCATAACTTCGCAGGAAGTTTGTTTTCTCAAGTCGGAAAATACTTATCAACCAATTACCTCTGAAAACTACAAATTTTGTCACCAAGAAATTGTACGATTTGGAGTGTATCTACCAGTCTAATTTCAAATGTATTTCTTCATTTAATGGTTCTTTCTCCATTTTCATTTTTCAGTAACTTAATAAAGAAAGTTTCTTGCTCTCTAATACATACATGATAAGCATTTATATACAATTTTGTACACATATTTGGAAAAAATTTTCTGAATAAAACTTTATGTGACAATATGTAACCATTTAGTTAATAAAGAAGACTTATCTTCATTTTCTTCTCTCTTCATTTACTGATTGCGAGTTGAATTCATTCGTGCATATATTTAAAACCTACCTTTAAGGAAAAGGACTGATCCCAGTGGGCGAAAAAAACCATGAACATCCCAAGAACGTCCTTGGGACGTTCCTAGGACGTTTAATGTCAGTCCAATCAACGTCTCTAAGACGTCTAATGTCCTGAAGATGTCCTAAAGACGTCTTAAAGACATTGGGCATTCTCAGGAAATATTTCGTACTGACATTAGACGTCTTGAGAGCATCCCTAAGATGTCCAAAAGACACGTTCCAAGAGACGTCTTAGGGATATCCCGAAGACGTCTCTAGGACATCCTTAATTTTTTGCTGACTGGGATAATGACTCAGAAACTGGTATTGAAAGAAATTGCATCTTTTTCCTAATTTCGTATTATATCAAATAACTCTAAAGTTTTTTTTATTTAACTATGAAAAACATTTCAAAATATAAACTTCTTCTAATTTATTTTATCGAAAACAGATTTTCCTGTAAATATCTCTTTTGATCTTTATTGGGTTTACAGTTTTCTCAAATTTTAGGCATTTTAAAGTCACAAATTCATGTAACTCAAAATTGTTTGTTTAGAAAACTTCACAAAAAAAAACACCATTGGTATCTCGTTAGGAATCCGAATCGAGTCGCACTGAAGTACTGGGTATGAGACAAATAAATAATAAACTACACTTTTCTTGAAATTTATTACTTGTCCAAGCAGCCAAGTGCTTTTTTCCAAGTACTACCAAGAAAAATGTAAGAAAATGCTACTTCATTTTATCCAGATTTCCACAACTTCTCACAAAAATTCATTATCAACCAGACGTATTTTTTTATGTTTATTCATATTGCTGAAGAGACGTTACGTTTTATTATAAATAAAAATCTCTAATGACTTTTTGAAATCAAAAATGACAACATTTCGTAAAAATTTGCTAATTTGGTGGTCTATGCCTTTTTTCACAGCTACAGAGTTTGAGAGGAAATTTGTATAAGGTCTAAGGAAACTATAGATCGCTTCTCCAGTGCGAACTAAAGAGATGTACATAATACTTAAAAAATGTTTAATCATAAAAAAAACAGCCAAAGCTTGAAAATTAAATTTTTTCTCATTTATGGTTGCTTTGAAAACTTTGCAATGATAAAAATAGATCCATTCAAACATTCAATCATTGTTTTCACAAACATCGTAAAAATGTTAGAGAAGATGGAAAAATAGGAGCTTTATATTATTATGTTTTTTTTTAAACTTGTTCTCGGGTGAACCCAGTTTTTCATCATAGCCACGGACTAAGTCAAGTGACTGATGAAATGAGGATGTCATAAGTTAATTTAATACGATGTCTGAAATCTTCTGCGATGATGTTGTAGGTACAAAATTAGGATCATAGTGTAGTTTAGAGTTCGTATTTTACTACTGTTATTCATGCACAGCGGCCGCGAGCGTTGGAGATGACAACCGCCGGATGCTTTCTTAGAGCTACCATCAAACATTCAGTAATTACTAACTAATAATTAGTGATCATTTATGTGTTTTCAATCTTGTTCTCAATTGAACCTGGTTTTTCATTATGAGAAGTTGAAAGCTCCGGAAGCTACGAGCAAGGTTTTTTAAAGCAACCAATCCCGGCGCAACTGGAACGTGTACGTCATCCGCTTCTGCTCCTTCTGTCCTAGAAGGTAAGCAAGAGCGGGAAATTT